>CAAKHF010017776.1:49154-60101 GCA_901007745.1 Hippocampus kuda | reverse complement strand
ACACACGTTTTGCTCAAGCGCGGAAGGCATGCAAAGCGCTTTGATGTGTTTAAATGTCAAGCTAAGTGTTTTACTTCAATTTGCATGCTTAATCAATACACATCATATATATATATATATATATATATATATATATATATATATATATATATATATATATATATATATATATATATATATATATATATATAATGAGATTAATATTGTGAGTTATTCTTGATCCAAACAACTCAATAATGAATAAAGTAGCACAAAAACGAAGCAGCTGAATCAAGGGCCTTCTAATCATTTGTAAAGCTGCTTGTAATAAGGCGAACAGGTTGTCTGGTGTTGCCATGGGAACCTGCATTGTCTGAGTTGGTACTTGATGATAGTGCTGGACTACTTCTTCTTTTTTCTCGTTTAGTGTTAAATATCTGTACATGAATCAAATGCATGTGGGCAAATTCATTTGACTTCTCAATGGTTGTTGACTGGACCGCTGACGGTAGCTTGAAAGCAAACGTCACCTCACAAAACATGAGGAGGCTCACTGAATGTATGGAAACTGCACTACAAGCAGAAATTCAAAAATCTTCAACATTATTTGAATACATTAACTTTCTACTGGCAAATAAGTTTTTGTGTATTTCAAGATTTAGAATTTATTAATTTTTTTACAATTATTCACAATTTCTGATGCTTATTTTGCCCCTGTGTCTCGCTGAGTGCGGGAGCCTTTTCAAAACTCGTCGGACACTTATGTAATGACCTCAGAGCGGGTTGGGCCCACCTTACCGATGCGAGAGTGGGTGGAAATAGAAGCAGCGGAAGGTTTCTCACCCTCCTTTAACGGGGAGCCTTGACACTGCGGGGCCGTCCACTGAGGGGTGAGTTGAATGCAAAGTGTCTGCAGCAGTCACATCAAGGCAAGGCGGGTAATTATTGGCGCTTTGCTGGCCCCTGACACTGAATGCAGAGAAAGTATTATCTGTCTTCTTTGTAAATAACAGACCGCAGCAGAAAATCTAAGGAGGATGTTAGAGCAGATGAAATAACGAGCGAGGATCTTGGAAGTTCAAGTGAGTGGACTCACGTTGAAAGCACTGATGGTGGTCATTTGACTTTGGTACAAGTAGTGTGGGTTAGTTTCCAACTGGGGGAGCGAGGAGGTGTGAATATGAGAGGGAATGGTCGTCTGTTGCTATATTTGCCCCGAGATTGACTGGCAACGATTGCAGGGTTTGGGCCACCTTTGGACTCTGATTTGTGTTTGTATCACACCACGGCGGTGGTGCACAGAAACGCATGAGAACATTTTCTTTTTTTTTCGTATGATCATAGTCTGCACACCAGCTGCCAACGTATAGTTTCACTCTATACTTTATCATGATTGTTTTTGGAGATGGTATTAACAAATAATGGGAGCGGTATGTCTAAATCAAACCAAAATGAATGGGGGGCGAAATTGTCACGAGAGACAAATTGAGACAAATTGAAAACGGTTCTCTCCCAGCTCGCCGATGATGAATGGCGACTCGTTCATCCTCGTGATTTATTCATCGGCTCCCCGCAACACCGAGCGACACCGGCGTGTTGACTGATTTATAATTCAGCACGCTGTTTGATGAGTCTCGTCCTGGCCCCGTTTTCAAACACCCTTTTCAAGTGGCGGCATTTGTTGATAATAATAAGGCTGTATACTCGGGATAAACACATCACGGCCCCGCGGCTTAATCCCCACGGGTGAAAATATTCATTTGACTGTTAATAATTGAAGCAAAAGAACAAATGTGTGTTTGACTTGTTCACACAATGGGCTTGTGACTGTTTCCGCTTCGTGAGAGCGGAAGAGAGATTCTTGTTTCCTAGGCAACCGTGAGATTGATTCTGCCCCTGTATAGCAGCAAGAATGCTCTTCACATTTTTTTTTTTTTTGAACCAGAGCTCACACACTATCACATCCGGCCTTCTGTCACCCGCCATGAGGAACACAAGTTGCGTGGGACAGTAAGTGTGTGACAGATGGAAAGACGGATGTGACCGACTTACTCTCTGATGAACGGCTTGTCTACTTTCAAGCTCCATTTTATTCAGAGAGCGAGATAGTAAAATACGATCCCGGCCGTTGGCAGGGCACGTTCACATTAGTCTCATCATTGGATGAATGGGTGAGGTTTTGTTTTTTTTTTCCTCGGCAGCCAGGTGCCATATGAAGGCCATTTACTGCTTGCGTATGTCTGTTGGCTTACTTCCTTATGACAGTACCCAATGTTTATTTTTTTGCCCTAAATCTTGAAAAAAAAATAGAAATAAGTATCTGGGATTGAATGTGTGGAGTCTGAAACGACATAGAACTATGTCTTGGGGTCTGAAATGAGTTTGAAAACTCATTCAGTACCAGCCAATTCTAAACCAAGTCTGAAAAGACATATAAAAACGTCTTTGGGAGTGAATGAGTTTTTAAATGGTGCAGACTGTGGATTTGTCATTATCTCTCTGTTGATGAAAGGGATGTAACAGCACTTAATAATAAAAATAATAATACATTCATGAAAATGAATCAATGAAAATCAGGCCTTGCTTTTGAACTGTAGTTCATCAGAATTCTTTTTGGAACTCATGAAACACGCCTGGAGCAAAATGATATTCCCCTTCATTTGATATTTTTGTCATGCAACCTTTTGAGGCAATGACTGCAATCAAAATATTCTTGTAACTTTCAAAGAGACGACGGCTACGTCTAGGGAGGTTGTCATTCCTGCACTTTGAGTCAGAGATGGGGAAATCCAGGTCGAGAAAGCAAAAACCGCGACCAGTTTGGCGTGAAGCACAGGTATTTCTAATCAAGGCTCGTTTAGTCGACGGGCCTGTGGCGAAAGCCAAAAGACAGCTGTGATGCTAATTTGAGGACACGCCTTGGTTGAACATGAGCACGACGGTCAAACTGTTTTCAAGCTTTTTTAAGGGTCCCATCAGTTTTGTCCAGGCCTTTTTTTGGTGAGTTTGTTTTTTAATGATTCAGTGGAACCTCAATAAGCAATATCCAATTTCCCATGGTTAATTTTCAGATGTACTTTTGGATTTGTCAAAGCTTTTGCGATCAACCAGTTCGGGCGGCGGTAAGCAGATGAGAAAATGGATGGATTGCTTTTGTGATTGTTATTTATTTGATCGCTGTGGGTTTTTCTATCATGAAATCGTATCAGCAAACCTTGTCAGATTTTGGGATGAGTGCCATCAGTATGTTTTGCTTCTTAAACTGCAGTTTTTGTGCATGTTTTTTTTATTTTTCTCAAATCAGTGTTACCGAAGAGGTCACATCCAATGATAATGCCGAAATCAAAAATGGAGTGAAGAGTAAATGCACACCCTGGAAAATGTTGGGTCATTTCTCCCCAACCCATTTGCTAGACAGATGTGCAATTTGAAGAGGTTGGGTTATTTAATTTGACTCAAAAGATTCTTAGGAAGGTTATTTCTCACTTATTAGGTCACTCCCCTTAAAGGTAGCGGTACACACAACCATACGAATGGCAAACAATGTGATGTGTGCATCTGCTTGTGTGGCTTTTGGCTTGATTCACTTATTTTGAAACATCTTATTTCTTTACATTGGCCTTAATTGTGATGCAATTGTTTATACAGTGACATTTTGTCTTTATTCAAATTGTGGACCAAGACCAAAATGGTGTATTGGTGGCTGGAATGGACGGATAGTATTTGAATTCATTTTAAATGGGTAATCATGATTTGACGTTGAACAGAAAGCTAAAAAAATCAAAAGATCTGTTTTTGTGAGATTTGTGTTTGGTCGCGTACCGTGCCTGGCATTTCTCTTGTGTGCCTTAATTGGCTCACTAAAGGTTGGGGAACCGTACTGTGTGCGCTATATAGGCTACTGTGGTTGCAGTTCTGCTTCAGAATCACTGGCAGCACATCACGCCAACCCGCGCACGGAATTAAAAAAATAAAATAAAATAAAATATTGAGAGTGTGCATGGCGAGAGCGCGCAGGAGCACCAAGCGCGCGTGCACAGCTGTCAGGACCAAGGACAGCGACCGCTTAGCCCGGAGCGACCTGCGACGGAACTTCGTCGTGATCGTCCCCCGAGTGGCTCACACGCTTCACGAGGCACTGCAGATCCCGTGGGCGAGGACATTTTTCACCGGAGAAAGGTGCAAGATGTTCCCTCGCCGCTTGCTTCTGAGATGATCGCGCTCAATCCACCGCATTGCCGATAAATTCACAGCTTTGTCAGTGTTCTGTTCTCACTCCTTTTTTTTTCTGTGTGTGTGTGTGTGTGTGTGTGTGTTTTTGTTTTTTTTTGGCCACCCTCCCTCCATCGCTCCCCGATCACACCACCCACACGCGTCGTGCCTGCCTGCAGAGTCGCGCTGCCGTCCAGAAGCTGCTCGAGCCGAGCCGCCTGCACCAGGGAGAGAAGTGCGCGGGCAGGGGGCTTCAGTTTGACGGTGCTGCTGGTGCAAACGATGCGGTTCTTTCTGCTGGCGGTGATCGTCTGGTGCTCGTGCGCGCGGGCCGGCTGCGAACCCAAAATCGTCAACATCGGCGCCGTCCTCAGCCAGAAGAGGTACGAGCAGGTCTTCAAGGATGCCGTCACCCAAGCCAACCAAGTCTATGGACGGGACAAATTTAAACTCACGGCCATCTCCGTCACGCATAAACCCAACGCCATTCAGATGGCCCTGTCTGTATGCGAGGACCTCATCTCCAGTCAGGTATGGCAAAGCGACCTCGTTTTAGCTTACTGACCGGTTTCTTTGGCTCAGCTCTAAAAGTGTGCGGAGAGGTGTTTGCTAGCAAGTCTTTAAATCAAAAGTTCGGTGGGAATCACGACACGTTTCCTGTACTGTGCCGTCCAAGTCTTTTCTCACTCGGTCGCCATGGTTACATCATCATCATCATCTCTCGATTCTACGTATAGACTTCATATAGGGTTGTGCACGCATCCATACATTTCATTTTTTAAAAATTTTATCCTGCTTATTCTAATTAGGGTCTTAGGTTAGCTGGGTCCTCAGAATCAGAATCAGAATCATCTTTATAGGCCTTTATTGGCCAAGTATGTAGAACACACAAGGAATTTGTCTCCGGTATAACACGCTGCATTAGTATCATCATAAACAAGGACATGACAATGACATTTCGTAATGTGAGTGGACTGCAGTCCTACCCGATTCCATTTGACTTCTGGTGAGAGTGTGGGTACATTTTGGACAAACATAGTCACACTTAAGGACGTTTCACAGCCGTTAACGAACGTACGTGTTTTTTGAATGTGGGAGGGAAGAACAAGGAAGCACAAAAGAAAAAGCGCAGAACAGCCGGAGCCTCGATTTGAACACCCAACCTCTGAATTGTGAGCCACATGTGCTCATCAGTCCTCCACTGTGCTACCATTAAAGCATTGCGATATGATGAAACATGTGAGTTGGACTCGATTTTGGTCTCTAATGGAAGAAAAAAAAAATGCAAACAAAGCACTTTTCACGGAAGCACCGTTGGGATAATTTGGCATGCGTTCAAAATGGAACTCAAACCACAAATCAGTTGAATTTCAGTACGGCATAATGACCTCCCCCACGCGCAGACGATCGGCTTCGGGTCGGAGGCATATCTCGGATGAAGGGGCTACTGCACATTTCCAAACGCACAGCTGCAGATCTAGTGAAGTGCAATGGAATCCAGTGAGGAGTGAAAACGGGGAAAATGGCGTTGACTATCGCAGGCCGCCTGACAGGCGGTGCACGCTCTGTATGAAAACTGAAAGTGATAGTTGCACGTGCTGTCACATCCAAGGCGGCTCATTCTCACGTACAAGGCGTTCGAATATCAATTTCTTCGCATCGATACTGCTTTTAAATGAGTATTAAATACAACAGCATGTCTTCCTGCATTACAAGTGTTTTCAGAATTGGAGCAGCCGACAGACTGAACCAATTAAACACGTTCATCAGTAATGCATAGTAAGTATAACGCACCTCGGAGAGTTGTTCACCGCTCCAACCGTATGCCCGTGTCATACGCAACATTGCTTTAAAAAAAACTTACATCATAACTCGTCGAGGCATGAACTCACTCTGCCTCCTCTATGTATTATTCGAATTCATGTTATAATAATTTTGCATTTAAAACAACGCCCACAGATTGTGTGCCAGTCGAGAATCAATGAAAGTTTTAATCCTCTGCGTTTGGCTTGCGGGCGATTTAGTCTCTGAGAGGGAAAGTCTGTCGCAGATGGAGTAGATGCCTGCGAGCAATCCTTGGATGGTAACTCTCATTTTTGACCCAAACATAAGGGCGGCTCGCGTCCAATAATCCACGGCGACACGCACACGGCAACGTTATTCCTCTTCCGCCACGATTACGGGGAGTTTTCTGGAACCCATCCATCCATCCATTTTCTAATCTGTTTATCCTCATGCGGGTCATGGGCATGCTGGAGCCAATCCCGGTAGTAGGCCGGGTACACCCTCAACTGGTTGCCAGCCACGAGTAGACCAGGAGACAATGTTGTAATTGATACGTCCCACCACTTGACGTGAAAGAATATTAGAGTGCTGCGTTGGTCCGGTGGGTGGCTCAGCGTCCTAATTTACGAGCGCAGACTCCACCTGCATTATGAACATAACGGCCATAATGGCAGAGGGTTTGAGGGTTAAACTCATCTCCCGCAGCTTGCTTGTTAAAAATACTCGGCACGGCATTTGTTTTTAATGTCACCTGCGTGGCGTGTCTCCTCTCCAACTGTAAATCTCTCCTTGTCCCAGAAATGTGTGCCTGCCTGTTCTTTTGCACACCGGGGCTCGACAAAACTTGTGAAAATATACTTTTTGTAAAAATTATTATTATTTTTTCTTCCAAAAATAACATGCCAGTGTGTGCCTTGTTTGCCGTTTCTGGTCAACCTCGCAAATTTTTGCTATGTGTTATGGCATCGGGGTTTCTTTGTGTGTGTCTTCCTCATCGAATGTGTGTCTATTGTCCAGCAGTAAATTACAGGCAACGTCTCGTTGGACCCATCATGGACAGACTCGTGTATTTAAAATGTTTCTATAAAATATAGAGGTGCATTTTTCAACTCTTTTTGTGTTTTTCCAAGCTGAACTAATTAATTACTACCAATCAAGCCTCCACACATAAAATCAATGAAGCCTCGCTTTAATTACTCCAGAACAAACTCGAAAAATTTGCACCAACCTCGGAAAGTGGATCTTAATCGCAAGTGACTCATGCACCACATGGCTTTAAAAAAAGCGGATCATAGTGAGGATTGATGCCTTCATTAAACAGCCAAACAATTTTCCATTTCACATCAATCACCACTGGCTTCTGTAAGGGATGAAACACTAGTCAGACGTTTGTCAATCAAAATGCAATTTTCAATGTGAAAACCTTTTACCAGACTATTATTGAATATCATGCTTGATTGAGTTCTGTCCACTTGGGGCATAAACGGATTCATTCCGTTTCAAATGCCGATTCCTGTTCGTTTTGAAAATTGGCCCTCCAACTTTTGTTTCGGAGTCTCAATGCAAAGTGTTGTGTCCGTCCGCGCAGGTCTACGCCATCCTGGTGAGTCACCCGCCCCAGTCCAATGACCACCTGACTCCGACACCTGTCTCCTACACCGCAGGCTTCTACCGCATCCCCGTGGTGGGGCTCACCACTCGCATGTCTATTTACTCAGACAAGGTAGGCATATGCAAATGAGATGCAGGCTGGGAGGGAGGACGAAAGAGAACGGACAGAGAGACACGGAGTCAGGAAAGTCCCCCGGGAGGACTTCGAAAGCTTCCAAGATTAAATGGCCCATCACTGTCCATTAGAGGGCGGATGATTGAGTATGTTCGCAGCATGAAATGGAAAGATCTCCATCAATAATGTCTTTGACCTGAATTAAATTTTTATGAAGCACCAGCCACTGACAATTAACTTATGAAGGGGACACATAAATTTGTCCTCTGACACATCAAGTTTTTTGGTTTGTTTGTTTTTTTTTTTGCCCTCAGCTCTGATTATCTATTTTTTTAAAAAATTTTTTGTAAACAGCTCGGCATGCTCGTGGGCTACTTAATACGTAACCTGGTGCCCGCAGGCCCCATGTTGGTCATGCAAGGGGAATTCAGCCTTTCTTTTGGAACACTGTTCTCTTTCTAGAGTATAAAAAGATTTGATTTGAGACAATGAGGTCTGGATTATGACAGACAGCCCAGAGGAAAGAAGTGCCCTCACGTATTAGGCCAGATTATGAACTGAACAGGAGAACGTGACTTAGACCCGTCTCAAGGCCAGAAAACGTCACCGTGTGTGGTTAAATTCCACTTCCAACATCTACTCATCATGCCATTCATGCTGTTCACTCCTTTTTGGGCACTTTCCGACACGTAAATAACATGGAAATGCTGCATAAGCGACATCTGTTCCCCGGATTTGATTTGCTATGTAAACCATGACAAAATGTCCTTCGTCCCAGAGTATCCATCTGTCCTTCCTGAGGACCGTGCCCCCCTACTCGCACCAAGCGCACGTGTGGTTTGACCTGATGCGCGAGTTCAACTGGAACCACATCATCCTGATCGTGAGCGATGACCACGAGGGCCGAGCTGCTCAGAAGAGGCTGGAGACGCTCCTGGAGGAGAGAGAAACCAAGGTGAGACGCTCGGTCTCCCGGGCCCCCTCGACTTCTCACGTCCCCGCAGTTTGTATCAAGCCGTCCCCCCCCACTCTCTGTTACGTGGCCGACATCTCTTTCTCACCATTGTGTAAGCATTCGCTAACATTCGAGAGACATCAGCAGCGTCTAATGTGGTCTACTTTGGACCAAAGTTGTGTTGCTCATCTTCACGTTGCTTTTCACCATAGTCCAAATATGATCCCATGTCGATCAGCATTGGGAGCCAAATAGTGGACTTTGATGTGAGGCTTTGCAAACCATCGCAGACAGAAGTCGGGGCCTCTTTTCAGAGGAGGAATCATTTCCCTCGTAGCTTTTTGTATTTATGGCAGCGCGCTGGATGATTTGGGTGCTTTTACAGAGTGCTGATGGCCGCGTTTCTGCCCGCCTCTGAGCTGCGGATGCGGGTCGCTGAAACGCTGATCTTCCGTGAGGCAAATCTCCGATGACCTGTGATGATGCAAAAGGAAGTGAAGAAAAGCATCTTTCTCATCCGTTTAATAAGATGAAATTACCCAAGTGGATCTTTTTTTTTTCCTTTTTTTTTTTTCTCTCTCTCATTGTGTCTCTCTGGGCCTCTTGGCTGTAATTGTGTATCAGACTGAACCGAGTCCCGTTTCAGAGGTTTAATTAAATCAGAAGGCGAAGACGCGGCCAACGTGACGCGCTCACTTGCGGCGATTCACAGGAAGGCTGTGAAAGCTGTTGGAATGAGTGACCTGGATCAGCAGTGATTAACACCGGGCTTTTTCAACATTTTTGCTTTCATCTCACTGGATTGGGCCGCTCGGGCGTTTTAAACGATGCTCCTGACATTTAAAATCAGCCTCCCGGAACTCGCATCTTGCATGCAAGAGGCAAAGCGGGTGTCTGAAAAGCCTTTTGATGAGAACTTGTGACGTAATTTTACCACGCGCACATTCTGGATCTGAAAATGAAGCCGCAGGCCTCGGTGAAAATGAGAAAATACGGAGTACGCTTTTCCAACTCAGTCGATCAGCATATCACGCTATTCCAGTCTTCACAAACGGCGAGATTTGCTTCCACACGCGTTTTCAGACCATGTACGCCGCGCCTCCAGAACTACAACAATGGAACGAGTCGTTCGGTCGTGTTGCTAAGCAACGGAGGGGAATCCCACGCTGCACTGTGTGTTCATAAGCAAGGTCGCGGCGGCGGTTAGCTTCCCACGGTTCGTTGGAACGAAAGCATTTCCTGGCCGCTATCATGAAGTTGACATTGTCAAGATTGTCAGCAAAATTGGCGAATGGAAAATGAACGACGTGAAATTGGGACGTTGAAATGAGAACGTTCTAGGGAGGGGGGGTGAAAACGCTGAAAAGAGGTTCGATTGTAGCTTGCGCAACATTGGCGACACCAACATTGAACGAATCCTTCACATTGTCAGCGCATGTAAACCTGATTGAAATCATATTTCTCTGTGTGCTTTCCCTCAATCGAATCGTATGCTTGATTTTTTTAAACCAGCCCGGCATAAATTGTTTTTATGTGACGTGAGATGATATTGAGTTGAACTACCGCCACATCTCGCTGTGCTCTAATTAGAAGAGGAATGTTGTGGTTAATCACCTAGTTGAGAAGCACCCATGCAGTAAATTGACACTATTTTTAGCAACGTGGCAAGCCATGAGCGAGGTCATTTAGTCACTGGGGGATCACTCACACCACCAGCAAAGAGGTTCCGGACACGTTGGACTTAGTCAGAGAGCAAAAGTGACTAAGGCAACATGAAATATGAATGTCTGAATGTGGGAACAAAAATAGAGCACTCCGAAAAAAAAAAAAATCTAAGGGAAGAAGAAGAAAAGAAAAAAAAATGGCAAACACGATTTCTTTTCGTGTGTGTTGCTAAGTGGAGCGATGCGCTTTGAGATAAACGCTTCAACACTCAACGATGAGGCAAATGTCATTTCGAAATCATTTATGCTGCTGCATCCCCTGATAGAGAAAAGATTCAATAGTTTAGCTCTGACATTTCATTTAATTGTCAGCGAGGTAATTTTATTGGTTTCCAATTGAGTTTTGGACGTTGTTTTTATTTTTATTTTTGTCAAAGTGACTCTGTGTGTGTGTGTGTGTGTGTGTGTGTGTGTGTGTGTATATATATATATAATATATAATATATAATATATATATAATTATATATTATATATAATATATATATAATATATAATATATATATATATATATATATATATAATATACACACACACACACACACACACACACACGCACACACACACAC
>CAAKHF010017776.1:26887-37580 GCA_901007745.1 Hippocampus kuda | reverse complement strand
CACCCCTCACTCCCTCTACTTTTGACCTCTCACTCATTCTTTACTTTAGTCATGCAATGCTTTCTTTTCAGTATGAAGTGTGAAAAGTATTTTCCTTTCACGCATTCAGCTGACTTCGACGGTGTATCATTTGCATCTGGAGTCTGCTTTTCAAATCTTTCGTCCCATTTCATTCCCTGACGTGTGGGGTGAATTTCCATTATACCCTCTGCGGTATAATGACTTGTAAGTGGGCTTCAGTTCTAATTGCAGTTGTATCCCTCTTCCATATGCATTTCAGCGGCTCCCCACTAACCAATTGCAGCTTGACGTTTTTTTTTTATATCTGCCTGGCTTTGAATGTGGATGTTTGCTTTGCTAGTGGCTTTTATTTCTTCGGGCATTTTCCCCTTTTTTTTCCCGATCCTTTTGGCTTATGCATAAGGATATGTCTACGTAATGACAATCAAGTGGATGGACATTTATTTTATTTTTCTTTTCTCCCCCCTATGCAGCCATCTTCCTCTCTAGAGACTCAGGATGTAAGAATACCTTAATGAGTTCTTACATGCACACCCACACCAAAATTGTTGAGCTGAGAGTAGCGGTGGGGCACTCTGGCGGTGACGGATATGCAGTTTTGTTTTTTTTCTGTCGAAAGTTCTGAAATAGGATGCATGTGGAAATGTTGGCAAAATCAAGTCGAACTTATTTGGCATCTCGTCGCGCTCTTTCTAGTCTTAATGGGCGGCGTTGTTGTTGTTGACGAAAGGCGGTCGTAACCGTAAAGAGTGCGCTCGGGCACCACTTGCGATATATTATTTGGGATAGTTGAATGAGTGAAACATGCTCTCACACCCACTGACATCTTGACAATCCCATCAGTCATTCGAATGCATTTCTAGGAGCCCGACGATTGGACTACCGCGACATCTTTGCCGTGCCTGTGTGACAGCTTGCATCAAATTTATGAGTGCCCTCATATCATACGGTTAAACCCACTCTCACGCCCTAAACACTCTCTATCTCCCTCTTTGCTCATTTTTTTTGCTCCCATCTAAGTCAAGCACGCCACTTGACATCAGTGATTGGAATGGCTGGGAATGGGAGAGCCAAGTGAAAGCGAGGCGATCTCCCCCAGGCATAGAGCATGAATAATCTTTCTACATATATTTATTTTAGGATAGAAAAAGTGGTAGAGCAGAGCCCGACCCCAAAAAGAAAGCCTCTTTTAGGTCCATCAGTACCACCCTGGCCTCCAGCATCAAGAGACGTAGGTCCTCCAAAGACACGGTAAGGAGACCAAGAAGCGACGCCCTCCCTTGTTTCTTCCTCCCTCTCTATTTTCTTCTCCTCTGTCCGCTCTGCCCACATCTCCATTACCCGATCATGAGGGCGAACCATCCTCCACTCATCCACCATCCACGGGGCTCAACTGTCTCTACCACATGTCTGTCAGTTCAGCATTCCAGCCACCATCAAGCATCTATAGCGCCTCCACAGGCTGGAGGGCTTCAGTGCAAGTCAGGTCAGGCCGTGAGCGAGACTTAACGAGAGGCGAACCGGCGCTTTCGATCAGAAGCGGGAATCTTTATCCACAGTAGGAGGGTGATTTCAAAAGAAAATATATCAAGAATTGTTTTTTTTTTGTTTGTTTTGTTTTTTAGAAAGCTGCCAGTGGTGCTTTGTCTTGGGCTGCTGGTTTGGTTGTGGAATCTGCCAAATGTTTGGTCCTTGGACATGTTGCGATGCGTGTCGTGTGAATCAAGTGTCCTGTGTGTTTGTGTGTGTGTGTTTTAAGTGTTTGTGATGAGTCATTTTTGGAGCTTTATATTTTGTGTATTCACCTTTTCTTTGCACTGGTCCTGCACTTGGTCTGTTTTGTTCTTTTTTTGGTCAAAAGCATGTCCTGCTGTCTTTTTTTTTTTTTTAATCAAATTTTATTTCCAAGGTGGTTATTTGACAGCCAAGCCTGCTGAGAAGAAAACTAACAAGGTTTCAAACTGATCCAGGTGTCTACTTCAGGATTACTTGTGGATTTATTCAATTTTTTTTTCTTTTTCATATTTTGCTGTCATGATTATTGTTTATTTTTCAGTGTCCTTCTCGTGAACTGTCAGTGATCTTTTCAGGGTATTTGCAGGTGGTGAAGACTTATTTTTGTTTTTTTGGGGGCTTGGGGGGTATATAGACTTTTACACTCCTTGAATCTTTTGTTGCATTGAGAGTATCAGTTTCATAGTATCGGTGTCTGAGCGCCACCCGTTGCATATAGCACACAAATGCAAACGTCATGCTCTTTTTGTGTGTACGCGCGGGCCTTTGTTGAATCTCGTCTCCCACTTTCTCTTGTGGTCAGTGTCATTTTTATTGTCCTTATTTTGAACAAAATTACCTTTACTCTCCCTTCCTGAGGTTCGGCGGTAGAGTTGAAGAGAAGAAGAAAGGGATTCTTTCTGCTTTATTTTTCATTTCGGTTTGGGGGCCCACGTGGAAAAGCTCAAAGTAAAACGGCATTTAGTGTTCACACACAAGATGGAACTGAAATATTTACCATCCTCAGTCTTTGACCTTTATTTTTTGATTTTATATCAATGTTCTTTTTTTTACATGAATGGATATCAATGGACTTTAGTGTCAGTGTCCCTCACCCACATGCCACACTGCTCCTTTCTCCCTCTACAAGCATGCCAACTGTCGTAGATGTAGTGGCAGTAGAAAACGGTGTCGTAGCCTCTAGTTGTGCCGTGTGGTGAGCAGCTCCATCGTAGCTCTTTTCATGTGGTCCGTTTTAAACGATCGGGTTGCCTGTGCTGTCTCGAATGCGCTGCTGCTCCACTTGACCCCGGTAGAGGTCGCTGTTAGCGGGCCGATGAAGGAGTTGTAAGTCACGAGTGGGAACTTGAAGGTCATGCTAATGAGGAGCATCCATTCTTGAAGATAAGACGTGCACCTCTGGTGTGGACGTCGCTCTCGGAAGGACGACTGTATTGGGGCTTCACTAAAAACGAAAAAAGTTTAAATGTGGAAAAGGGACTCAGCGTGCTGCGCTTATTTGTGTGGAAATTTCGACCATGACTTCATCAAATATTGGCTTTTTTTTTAAATCGTTTTGTTTTTAGTATCGCCCTAATCCTCATTCATATTTCTGTATTTGGCTCCCAAGTTTTAACTGAGGAACAAAACCATTCGGAAATTCAAGAGCACTATGTACAAAAGAACATAATGCTGACAAGCCAAATTTTGTTTTCCAGAATCATTTACTTATGATTAGATTGTTCAATCAGGCTTGCCAATCTGAGGGGGGGTCAACGCTGAAAAATGCGACCTGCGGTTATCAGACCACATTCTCAAGGCAAAAATCAATCAAGCAAAATCGCCGTTACCATAGCAACTAGGAACCTGCATATCAACCAAGTCTCTGCCCCTCTCTATAATTTACTCCACTCTGCTTGAGATGAAGTGTACAGAGAGACCGCGGTGGCTCAGCCACAACAGCGCTTTGAAATCAAGCCAAAACGCAGCTTTTTCTCTTCGTGGGCTGCGAAAATGAGACAAGATGGAGGTACAAAAAACTGCACGGAGAAGAGTGAGCCCTTCGAGTTAAAGAAAAATCATCCTTTTGAAGGAAAGACATGATTTAAAGGTGCTGTTGTACCGGCTCAGGCAGAGCATCTGCTCCCAACTGACCCGCCTCAAGCAAGACATCGAGAACCAAACTAATCAGCCTGAGAGGGGTTACAATCCCTCTCTTCCATAGTATTTGAATGCTTTTAAAACTAAATGTGGTGACGATGAGACCACAACTCCATAAGAAGCTTTATTTTAAAATTTTTTTGATTTATTTTTTTTTGAACAAGAAATGACGCCCTTGTCTGTTCTCTCTTCCTTCCCGTTTTCTCTCCATCTCTGCAGCAGTACCCACCCACTGACATCACGGGACAACTCAATTTGTCCGACCCCTCCGTCAGCACTGTGGTGTAGGGAGCATGACCCCCTCGCCCGTCCCCCCTCCACCTCCCGAACCCTCACCGCCCCCACCCCCCCAGCTGAAGGAAAGAGGAAACGAGAACGTGAAGGTGACGTGAGGAGAGTGGTCTCGCGCGTCCTTTCCCCGCCAACCGATGGAGCTTGTGGAGGAGCTGAAGACGTGGCTCAAAACCCTCAACTTGCACCTTTTTGAACAGTCAGGATTACCTGACCCTTTCCAGGTAGATGTTTGTAGGCTCCCCGAGCATGCACGGAGTCATCCGAATCACATTTACAATTTTTCCACATGTATATTATGACTTCGATGCGTCATCTTTTCTGTCATATAGCCGACTTAGTTACTGACTAAAACCTTTTGTCGTTGATTCCAATTTTCTTAATCTGCCTCATCGCTTTCTGCCGTGCCGTTTAGTCACAATGAATAAGCCACTTTTAATACCAGTACTGTAACATATCACTTCCAAGTAGAGCCTATTAAACACTGTAATAGTTCATGGGGGGGGGGGGGGTTGTTTTTGGGCACAATCCTGCAATATTTACTTTAAGCTTCTTTTGAGGAATTGTCGGTGTGACCTTAGGCAAAATAGTTTTGTGTTACTTAAGTCATTGGGAAGCACTACTAAAGAGCCTAATGATCAGTACGGTATCTGATTAATCACTAGAGCATGTATGTGTGTGTGTATGATCTACTATTGAATGCCGCTGGTCATGTAATACTCATGTCAACAGTTATCGTTGAGATTCTTTGGAAACGGCGCCTGTCCCTCGAGTTTTCCACTCAAAAGCCAAATGCGTGTTGTCCGATGATATGACGACATTTCTTAAACGACAAATCACTGGAGCTTTTTAACACTTTCGAGAAGAAGAAGGCATTTATTTTGTCGCCTGAGGAAACTGCCAAGTGCTATTTTTTACGCTGGAAGCCATGTCACGTTTGGGGCTGCCCTCTGTCTTCCTCTCTCCTGCCGCAGTCTCTCTCTTTTCCGGTCTCGAAAGGGTTGCATCAAAAGGCCAAGTTTTTCAGCCAACCAGCACTCAATCTTTGGTGGAAAAACCTTCCTCGAGGCACAGGTTGTCGCCGGGGAATTTTTTTCCACGAAGGAGCCTGAGTGAATTTGAAGCGTTGCGAAGCTTGCGAGCAAGCGTTGGTTGGATGCAAAAACGGGCCTTTTCCCAAGTTTCTGGAGCTGAGAAACGACTGCCTTCCTGGTGTCGAGCACCACATAGCACTTTACGCTGAGAGGGCGTTTCCAAACTGTAAAAAAACAACAAAAAAAAAAATCGCTATGACATCAAATCAAAACGGATGTTTCTTAATTATCATCATCATTGTCATTATTTTGCACTGTTAGACACGAGCGAAATCGATTTGACTTCAAATGATGTTGAAACATTTTGCACAATCACATGGTGCCAAACATGCCGTATTCCTTTGAACAATTTGCTCTGGCCTGCATGCTGACATGTTATTACCGCTGCCATCGTATTTCTGTTTTGTTTTTTCGTCTAGACTTGCATTGTTATTGTGGAAGCACTTCGATCAAAGGAAATCGAATTAATAGCGTTTGTTTTCAAGTGCATAAAGGATTTGGGGAAACTGTATAGCGTGCTTGTGTAATGAGCGCCGCTGAGAATGTCTTTATTTAGTCACATACACGCACACACGCATTGTACTTTACGGGCATGCACACGGGCTTAGTATACAACGGGATCGCTTTGATTTCTTATCTTAAGTCATTGAAACATTTTGTTAACAGGACTGTAAATAAAATGTACTTGCAAGTCCCCAAATCATGTTTTTAAATGATTCATCACCTGCATCTATAAATAAGTTTCATTATTCAGCCATCCGTGGTCTGCCTTTTATCTTGTTCGGGAAGCCAGTCCCGTCTAACTTTCCGCACGAGGTGGGGTAGTAGTAGTTCTCGGTTGCAAAGAAATTAGTGACCCCTGGTAGAGATAATCAGAAAGCTCTGCAGAAGCATGCTAACGATCCGGAACATTTCAAGCAGCTATGTTGGAGGACGGAGACGTCTGAAACATGCAGGAAAGAGGCCCTCGAGGAACCGCAGCCAGATTATTCAGACCTCTCTGTCTTTAATCTCCAGCCATCACGGAAGTATGGCACTGACAAAGTCTGTCATCGCATGCAAATGGACAGAATGAAATTGCACTCCCTGTGCAGAACAAAAAAAAACAACAAAAAAAATCCACTTCTGAATGGGTGTTGTGTGAGCTGTTTGAGTGTCGTTGTGCAGATAATGAGAAGGCTATTGAGTATATTCAATAGCCTTCTCATGAGCTGGGCTTCCAATCAACTCGAATATAGTTGAGAATTTGCTGTAAAACTGCACCAAGACCAGTTTAGTTGTCTGCGGAAAACTTCACTTCCTAGCTTAAGGTTCCATTCAAAAGAGGATGCTATTTGCAAGCCAGTTGAGGGGCTGCGCCCATTGACATGCAAATACGAGACAAAAACAACAAGCAGCCCTGCAGTTCCTCAGTCCAGTCACCTACAATGTGGATCCCTGCCAGCCCGAGACATCCATTGTTTTCATCCCTTGAGTGACTAACTGTGCGCTTTGGGCTCTCAGACCAAGAAAACGTGGATTTGCGACTTGATCCAAGCAACAAATGAGCACGAGGCTTCACTTCACTCATCAACTGGGGCTCCAAGTCAAAACATTGTTCCTTGGGCAGAACGAGTAGTCTTGGAGCTTCGACGTGGGGAGGATCGTAAATCCAACAATGCTAAATGTTGCTTTCTGCAGTGGGATGTAAACAGGGCGAGCAGGAGTGAGAGCGACTTGTCCAACTCGAGGCGTTCACAAAGCACATTACAGTCATCCGGTGATCCTCGTTTTGCCTCGGTCATGGCTCAGTGTGCGGCTCATCCTGCCGTCCTCTTCATTCTGCTGGTGCTCGGTCTGGCCGCAGTCCTGCTTCTCACTGTGCCGAGCGAAGACATCCCCGTGGCGCCCGGCTTTATGGTAAGGTCGGCCCCGCGAGTTATTATTGGATGTGTGATAGGTTGGTTCACATGTAACCAAAGACCGTAGGAGGTGAGGTTCCCCAGAAGAATCTCTGGCACTGGACATGTGATTTTTATTCAGATCCACATATTTTAAATGATAGTCTTATATTCTCTATGCATGACAATTGCTAGTTTATGTATTCATCAGACGCCACGTTGATATTCACAGTGCTTAGGTGCACAGTATACACTTGCAGAAAGAAATAAGCATTGGCTTGTTAATGGGAGTGCGGTTGCTGGGAGGACAGAAATGGACTCTTGTTGTACCCTTATTTACGACCGCAGATGTATATCTGTCATCAAAATGCAATTGGAATGAAAGGAACATTTGATTGAAAAGGAAAACTTGTAGCGTTTCAAATCTTAAAAGACTTGATTGACATCCCAATTTTATACCACAACCAAAAATCTGAACAAAAGTCAAAGGACTCATTTCAAGAACAGAATCAAGCAAAGCCAGCAGCATGTTGGGTTGAGTGTTTTTGTTTTGGTGTGAAGTTGCAACAAAATCAACACTTGTGTACAGTTGCTCCACTGACTCTAGGCGCTCTTTAATTTGTTCCCTAATCTTGTAGTACGGAATCGTTTTGGATGCCGGATCCTCACACACATCCTTATTTGTATACAAGTGGCCGGCAGACAAGCAAAATGGCACAGGTGTGGTCACCCAACACAGTGAATGTCATGCAATGGGTAAGTTGAAATGGATTCTCTCACTTCATCCGTTTTCGAAGTATTTGCATTGCATTTTAATTTTATGCTTTTTGTAATCTATAAACATCCATTGTGGGGGTGAATCTGGTAACATGCTCAAATCACAAAATGAGTCATGTCATGAAGTGCTGATATCTCTTTCAGGTGGGGGGATCTCCAGCTATGCAGGCCAACAGGGAGCGGTAGGGCAGAGCTTGGAGGTGTGTCTCGACCAGGCAGTGCACGACGTCCCTGCACACAGACACAAGGTCACACCCGTGTACTTGGGGGCCACAGCTGGCATGCGGCTTCTGCGGTGAGTCAGTGTGGGTGGTGATCTGTGCGGGTTAGGATGGAATTTTGCAAATCTGTATCTTCATATTGTAGACCATCCATCTATTTTCCGGGCAGTCCGGTTTTCCTCCCACATTCCAAAAACATGCATGGTGGCTTGAGTTAGGACTGTTAACATGAGAGTGAGTGTGAATGGTTGTTTGTTTGCAAGTGCCCTGCAATTGGCTGGTGACTAGCTCTGGGTCTACTCCCCCTCAGTCATCTGAGATAGGCTGTGCATTGTGTGCTTTGTGATTGGCTGACACCCAAAAGTGAATCGTATTAGATTATTCGGTGGAAATGTTATATACGATATGTTATCGTCTTTTTTGTTTTTTCAACCTCCCAGCATCTCCAGTCCACACCATTCAGCTCAAATTCTGCAAGAAGTTGGCCGTAAAATCCAGTCATACCCTTTCAGCTACCAGGGGGCCACCATTCTGTCCGGTCAAGAGGAGGGAGCATACGGTTGGGTCACTGTCAACTACCTCTTAGAGAATTTCATCAAGGTATGGGTACACTCATTAGGAATTCAACTGATTCTGGTAACTGAAAAAGTTCAGAGGCAGCAAGGCCTTTATTTCAGAAGACATTCGGAGCGGTAGACTATCAATTACTCTTTTTCAAAGCACTGTGTCCTCTGCATAGAGGTGAGAGGATATTCTATGTTTCCTGTTGGAGGAGCAAAAGAGTAAAGTTTTAAAAAAAAAAGGGAAAACTAAAAGAATCTACAATTGAGCCCTGTGGGACACCAAAAGCGACTTGAGCTGAGGAAGTGAGTGGTCAAGGCTGAGATAGACCGTCCTGTCTGCCAAGTATGACGTGCGTTACTCCAATGCTTTGCCTCTGATGCCCACTCACTGCTTCAGGAGGGAGACCAGCAACAAACAAGTACTGGCACCAGCTCAGTTTGAAAGGGGTACTAGTGGCTTATAACTGGCTTGCTATATACCATCTGAATTGGCTACAAAAGGATTTTTAAATATCCAAATGAATTAAGAGGACATAAAAGACCGACTATGTCTGCATTGGTGGTCAATGGTTAATTGTAAACATTGATCAGTGTTTGAGACAAAAGTGACACAAAGAACAGTACAACGGTGCCTCATTGTTCTACTGTAATTCCCTTCTAGTATGGCTTTGTAGGGCAGTGGCTCAGCTCGGAGAGGCCCACAGTCGGGGCCCTGGATTTCGGCGGTGCATCCACCCAGATAACATTTGTGACTCAGGAGCAAGTGGAGGATGAGAAGGACATGATGAAGCTACGTCTGTATGGTCAGGAGTATTCTCTGTACACACACAGCTTCCTCTGCTACGGGCAGGATCAGGTCATCAAGAGGCTGCTGGCCCACATTGTCAAGGTACTTGATTTAACTTTGGCTTGATTGTAAGCAAAATATTGCACATACTTTAACATAAAAGTTACAAAAAAAATCTTTGTGTAATATCAGTCTTTATCAATATCCCATGTTATAACGTGAGAAATGAAGGTGCTATTTTTTACGTATTTATTTTTTGCTGTGTAAAGTCTTTGGAGAAGGCATCTGTAAAGTCGTCCGTCCATCTCTCTGTTTCTCTCTCTCAGTCTCAGGGTCATTCAGTATCAGTCACTCACCCGTGCCATCCTACAGATTCTTCCGTAAAAGTAAATCTGGACAGCATATTCAACTCTCCATGTACAGCCAAGTACAAACCGAGCACCTATGAAGCGCAAGATTCTTTGCTCATACACGGCAGCGGACAATATGAGCAATGTGTGGGCAATGTTTCCGAGATCTTCTCCTTCGACAGCTGCCCCTTCTCTCACTGCTCCTTCGATAACGTCTTTCAGCCCAACGTGACCGGCAGCTTCATGGTAAGAATGGTAACATTGGGCTCTTGGAAACATTGACTTTATTTTGCTGTACAGTCTCATTGCACGTGCAGTTTTCGCACTTGTCTACTTAAACAGGCATTTTCGGCCTTTTTCTACATTCACGCCTTCCTGCGGCGCATCACTGGCATCACAGTGAGCACTCCCGCACAAATGGAGGAAGCTGCTCAAACAGTGTGCAAGATGAGTTTTGCTCAGGTAAGTGTCACGTGTTTCATTTGTGGTTTTGGGTTTCTTGGAATAATCTCTCATTTATTATATGTCTGCACATTTTTAGAAGAATTTGACAATAACTGATGCATTCTAGATTATAGGGATGGAGAAATCCATTCAGAGAAAGTATCTTTCACATAGATTTAAAAAAAAAAAGTAACATCCTGAAGTCAACAGTCAACCACTTATATGTAATATTTCATTCTTATTCAGAGGGATGGACAATAAACCAAAGATTTAGTCATTCAACATATAATTTCAAATGATCGATTGACCCCTCAAAGGAGAATAAATCATTATAATATTAACTGTACATTAACACACTCTCACATTGTTTTTTTTCCACAATCATTTAGATGCTGGCTCTTGCTCCAGATCAAGCATCTCGCCTGAGGGATTATTGTGCCTCGTCCGTGTTTGTCAAGATTCTACTACTCAACCCCAGCCTGCCCCCGACCAACGAGTACGGATCGATCTTCGTCGAAAGACCCGTGTCGCCACCTGGAATGTCCAGACACTCCTTCGCCCCGGAGCTGCCACCCTGCTGTCCCGAGAGCTCTGTCGTTATAACATCAGCC
>CAAKHF010017776.1:5411-21030 GCA_901007745.1 Hippocampus kuda | reverse complement strand
GTGTGTGTGTGTGTGTGTGTGTGTGTGTGTGTGTGTGTGTGTGTGTGTGTGTGTGTGTGTGTGTGTGTGTGTGTGTGTGTGTGTGTGTGTGTGTGTGCGCGCGTGTGTGTGTGTTTGCGTGATGTGTGTGCAGAGGGATATCGGCGCTGTGACTTTGAGAATGATGTGTGTGATTGGGACCTCAGGTCATTGTCCGATCTAAAATGGGTACGGACCAATCAGGAAAACATCTCAGATCCTTTGAAAGGACCAGGACGGGATCATTCCAACAACAGCGTATCGGGTACTACCAATTATAATTCATTCTTCAACCACGTTTTTGCAGCACACTGTGATGCGCTAAGTTCAACTGAATACAAATGTATTTTAAATCGACTCAAGTTATGCTGAAGCTGGTGTGTCTGGCAGGTCACTTCTTGTATGTCACTGTTCCCGACGGCGGGCTCCGAAAGGATTGGGCTGCATTCCAAAGTCCTCCCCTAGAACCCACCAATAGTTCTCATCCGTGCAAGGCAAGCCCACATATTCTCTTCAGTGACTTTTTTTTGGGAGGGTGGGCTTGCTATTTACGTTCGCGTGATTTGAGCCGCGTCCGTTCCACTTCCCGCTGTAGATGGTCATGTACACACACCAGTTTGGGCCGAGGTCTGGCGGACTGACGGTGCTGGTGGCTGATAAGAGCATCTCGGCAGCGTGGAAGCGGGGCGGAGCTCTGGGTGATGTTTGGGTCAAGGCTGAAGTGGAAATTGTCAATAACTCCACTTTTCAAGTGAGTGTTGACACATTTTTGGATGCAAGGCCGCCGCACCTTGGGAATTAGCATTGGTAGACAAACTGTGTCAGATGTATTTTTTTCTTTCATGAGAACTGTTCTTCAACATTGACACTTTTTCCTCTCATCTTCAAGATTCTGATCATGGCGGCTGTCAGGGAACTTGCATACGGAGGTGTCGCTATCGACAACATTGTGTTGTCCCCCGAATGCCGCCGATCAAATGGTAATGGTGACCAATTGTCGTTTTTATGGGTCTACGCAATCAAATCGTACGAAGAAACATCCTCGTTTTGTTGAAGGCGTCTGCAGTGACGTGACGCTACTTGTTTTATCAGACAGTATGTGGCTGGAAAAATTCCCCAAATCTCCCAAGAACCCTTGCACCGTGCCTGAAAAGATGTGTGACTTTGAAAGCGACTGCGAGGGAGCAGAGGATGAAGCCGCGTGCGGTGAGTTTATGAAACTTGTTTGCTCACATGTACCTGTAGCAACTGGTCTAATCACACACAATGCTTTGCTCTCCAACAAACTTGTCCTGGAGCAGGAATGGTTATGCGTCATCTTATTGCATAAACCTGGTGTGCAGATAATTGCGTCCACACCCATTGGGATTCTTTATTTCTTTTTTATTTTTTTCCTCTTTCATTGAAAAGAATCAATAATGCAGTCCACGGGAGCCTCGTGCTTAACATTTCTGATCTCACAGTTTTAAGGTTTGAGTATCCACCACAGCCTTCCTGCTACATTTCCAAAAACGTTTTTGATTGATTCGATTTTCCCAAGCTTGTCACCGTGAATTGGTGGTTTTTGATCTGTACTCACAAAATGGAAAACGTAATCCATATCCGTCGAATTAGCATGCTAAAATGATTGTCTGCGTCATAGGGGACTTCTCATACAGTAAAGGCAGCTCAGGCTGGACAGACACAAGCATTGGGAGTCAAGGTTGGGTGCTTCACCAAAATTCTACAGCAAAAGGTACAGATGGACACCGATCGTTGGTTTATTCACATTTTTCACGTGAAACAACTACACTTCTAAACACATGCTTATGTTTTTGGCAGAAGAGTACTTATATGTGGCTGAGGCCCCGGGCCAGCAGCTGACTGAGGCACAGACGCGGACGCCTCTCCTGGGCCCATCTGGCCCTGCTTGCACCTTACAATTTGATTTTGCACTCACTGGAAATCCAGCTCACATTGGTACGCTTATGAATCAATCACACAGAATTTGTTGTTTTCTCCCCCCTCCCCTCACAGCATACATACATCAATCATTTGACTGTTACATCTCATGACTGCAGGTGAGCTGTCAGTCAGGGTGATAGACAGCATGTTGGGTGTGCAGCCTAAACTGTGGGAGTTCAGTGGCAAGACCGGAACAGAGGAAGCAGCGTGGCAACCGGCACAAGTTGCCATCGGAGCCAGGAAACATCGCTTCCAGGTGCGTGTTTTTTCTGTGTGATGGTGGAAAATGAAAATAGATCCCCGACTCACAAAAAGTTCGGGATACTTGGCTTTCGAGTGAAGTATCTGAATGCATTGTAACCCCAATCGATGAATTTATTTGACCTCCTTTCAATTGAGACTTCGTATTGAGAAAAGCCGGAATTGGTTGAAAGACTTTTCACCTCGGCTCATCTTCATCTCCTTTCTCCACCAGTTGGCATTTGAATCTCGCGCGGTGAAACTGTGTCCTTGCGCCAAGATTCAAGTAAAAAACGTTCACTTCACTGGTTGCCATGCCAACTATTTTCCCTCTCCTTCAACAGGTAACTTTTATTATTCAAAGACCCAAACATATTGCTCCATAACACATTTTGGCTGCAATTTCTTGGCTTTGTTTTGCATTGTTATCGAGAAGCACTGACATGTAACTTTGAGGATGGGCTGTGTGGGTGGCACCAGGACAACAGTGACAACTTTGACTGGACACTGATTGATGGAATGGACCACACCATTGGGTTTGGTACGCTCATTTAACGGCGCGAGATGACGATCCTGTTTTTTTTTTTTTTTTTTAAAGCTTTCTCTTCCCAAGTGCGCATTCATAGAATCCCTCTTTTGATAGGTAAAAGTCTTGTCGTGGACATGTGGAGTTCCTCACTGCGTGGTGCTTTTGGACGTTTACTGTCCTTGCCACTATTACCAAGTCATACTGGCCACTGTTTGACCTTCTTCTACAAAATCTACGGGACAAACATTGGTGAGGTACTCAGCCAGGATGTCACATCGACAAAGTTGTTTCACGATCAGTCGAACGCGGTGTGCGAGTTTTGCAAAGATTGCCTGGTACCTGTTTTTTGGGGGCCCATATAGCGCGTCATTTTGGGGCATGATGTTGTCAAGAGCCTCGAAATTATCTGAATGACATTTTCCTCTCTCAGGGGCTCTCAATGTGAAGTTATTTGATAAAGACGGTTATGAGAAGTTGCTGTGGACCCGCAGTGGAGCTCATGGCAACATGTGGCATGAAGCTCACTGCCCAGTGCCACACCAGTTCACCACGTATCAGGTATGCCGCAACACCAGCATATCTCGAAAAAGGATGACTCACTATAAGTTGCTTTTCGAATGACGCCACCGTCTGAAATATTTACTCTACCCACAGTTGATGTTTGAAGCTGTACGCTCGGGCTTTGACGGCCAGGTGGCTATAGATGATGTGGCGCTGGTGGCCCATCCCTGTTCTGTGCCAAGATTGTGTTCTTTTGAGGGCCAGCAGTGTGGCTACAAAAGTTCTGGTCAAGTTTACTGGGTCCTTAGAAACGGACACACGCCAACAGCGACAGGACCCAAAACCGATCACACTCTGGAGACAGAACTGGGTAATCAAAATTAGCTTGTGTATAAACATACATAGATGTACATATTGTACATTAACTGCCACATTAGTATTTGTGGTTGCTTGGCTACATGAAGGAGTGAAAATATTGAAAATAGCAATAGTATATACTGTATGGTGCAGTGAAGTTCAACATCGGCGGAAAGATTTAACACTTAATGGAAGAAAATCAACAGTGTATGACATTCTGTTCTGTGTCTATGCTAGGTTTCTACATGATGGTTAAGACTGGAGGAAGCGTTCTTCCCGCTGGCGCTATCACCACCCTCACGTCACCCGTTCGCATCGGAAAAGCTCATACCGAGTGTCTGAATTTCTGGTATCACATGGGAAGCGAGAATCCTGGTGACTCCCCCGAACGCAACAGAAGTGACAGACAGATTCAGAAACAATAGAACGCAATTTTTTTTGGCAGGTTCTTTGTCAGTGTATATGAAGCCGATGGAAGGTGAGAGGGTCAAGATTTTTACCGATAATCAGGACCAGGGAGATGTCTGGCGCCATGCTAATGGCAACATCTCCAGCAATCTTATGGACTGGCAGGTAGAATGTGGTGGTATTAAAATATTTGGAAATGTGTATATACATATATTTTGTTAAATATTGGAATATGTTACAATTTCTGAAATATAACAATTACGGAACCCCTAAAGCTCCGTATGAATATATCCGATCATTTGTGTTTCTTATATAATTCTTATGTGTTGACGTTTTGTTCTTCAGCTGCAGTTCGAGGTTATAGGAAGAGGAGGCAAAGACACTCACGTTGCGATTGATGATATTTTCCTTTCTGCTCATCCATGTGAAAATCAAGGTTGGTGGAGTTTAGCAACTGTTTCATCAGCCTATTAGTTTTGGAGCTCTTGATTCCAGGTTTCACCAAACGGATACTATATGGTCAGCCCGTCCTGTCTGCTTTTCATGCTACAAACCGGTGTTTGTGATGGATGTCGTCTTAGGTTCAAAGTGTAGTTTTGAGAAAGGAATGTGTACATGGAGTAACACTCAAAACATCCAGCGGGACCAACTGGATTGGGAGTTGACAAGTCACGAAAAAGAGATGCACTACTCTACCCCGTCAGAAGACCACAGTCTTGGAACGGAGAAAGGTCAAGAGCGCGACCAAATATCAGACACGTTTATTTCCTCACAAATCCAAATCTGAGGAATGTCAACTGTCAGCGTGGCTCCATTTCACAATGCGCATCCTTCCATCTCTATTTTCCAGGTCACTTCCTGTTCATTCCCAGTAGCAACCGGACAGCGGCCAATCAGAAGGCTCAGCTGCTGGGCCCTCACCTGCCCCCGACCAAAGGCACTTGTCTGAAATTCTGGCTCTACAAACAATATTCAAGTAAGAATCAAGCTTTGCAAATAGTTTTCCATAAGCATGCTTTTGCTTAACCTGATTTGAACAAAATTAGCATGTAGAAATGTTTTGCCATGAAAAACTGAAATCATCTTTCAAGATCTGATGTTGTTTCCAACACTATTCTGAGTATGCTAATTCAGGTGGCTAATATATTCATGTAAACTCTTTAAAGTCCCGGGACTTGCTTGATAACAGGCTTTGGTTTTTTTTTTTTTTTTTTCATCTTGTAGCGGACAGCCAGCTGAAGGTATGGACACTGTCCAAAGGTCTTCTCAATGAGCAGCTGGAGGTCGCTGAGCTAGAAGGACCATGGAGGCGCTTTGACATTGACATTGTCTCCACCGAAGAATACCAAGTTAGTCGCTCACACCGTGTAAAACGTTTTCGGCCCCGTTGTGACACTCACTGCTATCCGTTTGTCGCCAGATTGTGTTTGAGGGAATCAAGGGTGCCTTCGGTGTTCTGGCCCTGGATGACATTGAGTACACCGTCGGAGTCAACTGTGCTAAAAAAGTCACTGATGGAGCCACAAGTAAGGAAAAACAGGCCTACTGCAGATTTTCAGTATAAAGCCCAAGTCAGAGTCGGTTATATCTCGTGTTGCAGCATCAACCGAGCCGAGCAATGCAGGAGGGATTGCAGCATCAGTCATTGTGGTCCTCCTGCTGATTGGCACCTTGATTGCCCTCTTTGTTTACTACCTGCGGACCCAAATGAGGGTCCAGGCTTTGACCGACCCGTCATCGTCATCATCTCCCGAAGAGCACGGTGGTTTCGGTAACGACAACTATGAAGCAGTAAGTTCAGGGGTGGAACCCCAAAATCGCCTCGATCTAGTTCAAGCGCCATCCATCAATCGTCCGTCGATTTTCTTTGACTAGTTCATCTTCCCTGTATGATCAGGAAGACCACGTGAGAATTCCACCAGCACAAACTCACCCAATGGCAGCTGGGTTCAACAATGTCTCTGTGAGTGTCTCGAGCTACGAATGCGTCTTTGCGGTACAGTATATGCACTGTTCACTTGGACACAATATTGTGTGTGCAGGTCTCTTCCAGAGAGAGGGAGGCGGCGTGATAAAGGGGGAAAATGCCCGTCGGTGGCCTTGTGAAATTTAGGCGATATCACAGCAGAAGAACTGCTTGTGTCGACCTTACATCACACACGCGCACCCACCCACACATGCACGCACGCACACACACAGATACAAATACACTGATGACAGCAGCTCGTTGCCACTGGACCGACAGAGGTGGAGGTCCAAGTAGGGCAGGTTGTGTTTCCGAGGTGGAAATCTATAGGAACTCTTTTAAAATGAGAAAACACCTGCTTCCCTGAGCCTGAGCATTGCCTGGGATGACATAAGATGGCATGTGAAGGAAGTTGTGGACGTCAAGTTGAAAGGACAAAAGAGTTCATAAGGGAGAGAGGTATGTTCATGGGCGTCCACCTGGAAGGATCGGAAGGACGAAGCTCTTTTACAAGGGCAATTTTGAATTGATGGAGTGCCCTGCTGGGGAAAGAATAAAAGGAGGAATGATTGTCAAGATAAGAAACAGGGTTTTGGAAGGATAGTTGACATGCTTCAACCAATGTAACCGATGAATCCATTAAATTGATGAGCATTGAAAAATGCTTCTGTCTTTTTTTTTAAGGCATGACTCAAAAACAATAATTCATCCATCCATCCATTCATTTTCTGATCCGCTGATCCTCATAAAAGTTTGCGGGGCTTGCTTGGGCCTATTCCGTCTGTCTTTGGGTAGTAGGAACCGGTCACCAGCCAATCGCAGGTTGTTTGTCTATGTGGGCTCTGCGATTGGCTGGCAACCACGGCCGTGACCCTCGTGAGGATAAGCCGATCAGGAAATGGATGGCTGGATGGATGGCTGGTTAACTTTCAAAAGGCATGACAACAAGTAACACGCTCACGCTAAAAAAATAAATAAATAAATAAAAGCCGTGTTTCTTCAAGAAACATCCTGTCCCTAGCAACAGTCCGGGCTCAGTAACTCGTATCATTCAGATGAAATACATTCATTTAAAAGATGCCGGTTGTCATGGTTGCGCAAAGAGCGCGTGACTGGCTACATCTGCAGCCATTTGTGTCTGGCGACATGAAGCATTTAAGAATCGGAGTGGTCAAGCAACACAAAAATTGTGCACCGTTTTTTTCTCCATCATCACCGTTTCTCAGTTTCTTTTGAATGGATCCCTCTCTGCTCATCTTCTTGCTGTACGTGATGATCGCACACGAGCTGCTCTGTGGATGGATGCAGTACGGGACACGAAGCGTCAAGTCCCGCAATCGGGCTGGACCTCAGCTGCACCCGAGGTGTGTCTGTGTGCATGATTTGATTTGGTCAAAGTTATTAAGTTCCACTTCAGCGGCGAGAATGTGGACCGTACGCTCACAGCATAGTATTGTGAGAAACTGGCTGTTCTGTATGATTGACCTTATCGGCACTCTACCCATCATCCATCCCAAACCCAAAACCAAACTCACTCAGAGAAGAACCTAGAACCTCCTAACACCAATTTGACTTTAAAGGACAGTAAGTTCAGGCACGGCGCTACACCCGAGCTAGAGGTTGCTATAGCCCTGTCAGAAATCAGCAGCATTATATTTTACATTCTAAAATAGTTTTTATTTATTTCATAAAGTTTAAAACCATTCAGAATGTCACAAGTCATTGGCCATGACACGCCTGATCTTTCACGGCGCACTCATGTGCCACGACACGTTGGTTGGGAATCACCGCATTATAGAATGCTAAATGTGATTTGCATGTTTTCCACGCAGTGCCCAAGGGGGTCAAGGAGCATGGCGGAGAGGCGACCACTCAGTCAAGAGTAGCAGGGGAGGCAGGGACCCGACCAAGTCTCGACGCATGATGAGAAAAACCTAGAGAAAACTGTCAAGGACACACATTTTCAATGGGGTATGTATGGAACCACTGTTTTTTGCCCCCCTTTACAGTCCCAGCAGTGCTCGAATGCCCTTTGACGCAGAACACAGCACATGATTTCAATGAGCCAATCACCAGTCGGTTCGGTGCCAGATAGCTAGCTGCCTTGCTACATTTTTTGGTGAGCTGGTCAAATTTATCCGACATTTATGCGTCAAAGATTTGTGGTTCGAAAACTCCGATTTTTATGGCAGAATTTAAAACTGTCGCCAAACTGCCTGGAAAACGATATTGTGTTGTTTCTCACCGACCTACAAGAAAAATAATGGCATCATCCAGCACTTTCTAAGATCATTTACTAGCTGGAAACTGGCAAAAATAAGTACAACCTACAGCTCGAGAAGAGATGCCTGCCTACACACATTTCTTTTGGCAGGCATTATAGTGAAACCTGATGGGGTTTTTTATACTGTACATCTTATTATGACAGTATTAAATGGATGATATTTGTGATTTTTATTTTGAAACTTTGTGACTCCTCTCTACGAAAAGTGCTACGCACAGTAAATAAAAGGTACGTAATTACTTAATACATCGCCTCTTGCCCTCAGTCGACCAGATTAAGCTGCAATTACCCGAAAGCCTTTATGAGAATTGTTAAATAAAATGTATGCATGGAGAAACATGTTCAACCAGTCCTGCATGAACCAAGAAGTAGTCTGTTTCATAACAAACAACACCAATACAGTGTCAAGAAAACAAACACGGCCAAGTTTGTTTTGCAATTGTGACCTACAATCGCGCCTACACCTAATTCTCTTTCACACACCTTGCGTTGTCACGTTCTTTGATGGAGTCTCGACGAGCTTCGAGTGACTCACAGTGGCAATTTGTATTTTGTGACGTTTGCTGCTGTTGTGGTTCAGAAGTGTGGCTGAGGCTTGTGAAATTGCTGTTTTCTGATTGTGTAGTTTTTGCCTGAGTTGTTGACTTTCCATCATTATGCTTGATTAAATTAAGGTCACTGAGCTGGAAGCCTCGACTCATCTAAACAACTCAAGTGATCCGCTAACATCAGCAGGGACTACCGTCATGGGTGATGGTTTTTGTTTGTCATCAGATCTTCTGTTCACCTCAGCTAAGGCTGTGCATTGTACTGAATGATTAGTTTATTTTCCCGTGCCTACTGGAAGTTTTTATTCTTTGATTGTGCTCATTGCTGAAATCCTGAAAACTGACATTCTACTCAGTGGCTTCGTTTGTCTTTGTTTTAGTCGTCGGATTTGGGAAAAATGATCTTTATTTCAAGAAGTAGTATTTCGATAACATGTATATTCGACCCTAGGATTGGCCGGCAACCGGTTCAGGGTGTCCCCCGCCTAAGGCCCGAAGACGGCTGGGATAGGCTCCAGCATGCCCCGCGACCCTTGTGAGGATAAGGCGGATCAGAAAATGGATGAATGTCTTTTCTATTAATTCCCAAATGTTGTCTAATTCCTAATAATTCCAGTGCATAATGCAGTTAATAGAAGTAAGAACAATGGGAAATTCATAGTTTATACACACACACACACACACACACACACGCTCCCACTGACACTGACACACGCACAAAAGCATGCACACACACACACGTCTGCCTGTGATGTCATATTCTACGTTGGACCAGATGACTGCAGCTCATTTACATGGAGTTAAATACCACAAACAGGTTTAGCCTTGTGCTGATTGAGAGCTCTCTGTTGATCACTGAAGTCAACCTCCAACCACGTAAGTTGCATGCTTTATGTGGAGTGCGTGCCGTATGGCTGAAGAATACAATTGATGCAATTTCTTTGAGTTTCCTATAGGAACAGAAGGAAAAAAAAAGATGTCCTAAAGCTGTAGCAATAGCCATGCTTTTCCCCCTGGGGGGGTTATGATGGTTATGGGTATCTATAAATAGTTAGACTATTGAACTGCTAAAATTCTACAATTTCGATCGAGAATACCGACCAAAAGAAATGCATTTTGTTCTGTTGAGTTGGTGAGAAAAGGGAAAAAAAATAAGAGTTGCAAAAGAATGAACAGCTGTGGTTAAGTGACTCATGAACATTCTGAAACGATCTCCTTACATAAAGACAAAAAAAAAGTGATACATTTGCGCCAAGTCGTAAAATGCCATGACAGGATGGAAACCTTTTTCCAGGTAAATATGACATCACTATCAATCAGCTCGTGTCTTAACAAGGCTGTGCGCAAGCATTACATGAGTCTTCCCCAAGGGGACAAATGCCAGGTGACTTACATCTGGATTGATGGAACCGGAGAGGGGCTCCGCAACAAAACCCGCACCCTGGCTGCTGAACCAAAAAGTTTACAAGGTACTGTAAATATGTTCTTTTAATGATAGTTGGTTTTGCCACACCTTTCTTGTTTTCTTTTTTTTTTTTTTTGCTTTAAGGGCATTTTAAGCGTTGAGGTTAATCCTGTAATTCTACAATGTTGTTGTCAGAGAGAAGATGGGAAGTGTTTTGATCTTGGATGTGTGCTTGTAGAAATTTAATGATGATATGATTCAGCAATGACTTTTTATTTGAGTTAACCCTCTGGTGTTACTCTGATTTATGGCTGAATCTGCTTTCCGGTAGATATTCCTGAATGGAGCTTCGATGGGTCCAGCACATCCCAATCCGAAGGCTCCAATAGCGACATGTACCTCATCCCGGTGTGTATGTTCAGAGATCCGTTCGCTCTTGACCCCAACAAACTGGTCCTCTGCGAAGTTCTCAAGTACAACCGCCTTCCTGCAGGTACCCACTTTACTTTTTTTTTTTGACCTCATATTTGTGATTCTTCATATCGAGGCAGGAAATCCGCAACTGTGTATGTTTTTTTTTTTTTTTTTTTTTAGAAACAAACCACCGCATAAGCTGTAAGAAAGTTATGGACCAGGTGAAAGAGCACCAGATATGGTTTGGAATTGAACAGGAATACACACTAAATGGAAAAAATGGGCGTCCGTTTGGTTGGCCTCAAGATGGATTCCCTGCACCCCAAGGTCGGTATGTCGATAAGACAGCATTGCAACACGATGAGTGACTTGACAAAAGTTGCCCACTCACCCATATTGTGGCGAACGACCAGGGTGAGTTGCACATTCATCAAACAGTTCCCCAACAACGCCACACTAGGAATTCAAACCGTGGCCCTCCTGTTCCAAAGTGCCTTACCCTGTTCACATCATCCTAAGAGCAACGTCGACATGAAATAATTTGAGTATGGCCCTTTTTTAAGGTCCTTATTACTGTGGAGTGGGCGCAGACAAAGCTATCGGACGAGACATTGTGGAGTGTCACTACAAGGCGTGTCTCTACGCTGGGATCAAGATCTTTGGAACAAATGCTGAGGTTATGCCATCTCAGGCAAGTGTTGGAAGAAAACATGATTAGCGTTGCCATGGTGATTATTTGTTGCCCATCCCTGGAGAACCTCTACACCATTTGAACTTTTTCGACTCCTAACTTCAGTGGGAGTTCCAGGTCGGCCCCTGTGAAGGCGTTGACATGGGCGATCAACTGTGGGTCGCACGCTTCTTGTTGCACCGGGTATGCGAAGATTTTGGAGTTGTTGCAACGCTGGACCCCAAACCCGTCGAGGGAAACTGGAATGGCTCAGGTTGCCACACCAACGTCAGCACCAAGAAGATGAGGGAAGAAGGAGGACTGCAGTAAGTAAACAGTTCTCCCCAAAAATACTGTATGAGACCATCATTAAAAAACATTGGTGGGGGGGGGGGGGGGGCTTGAGTCAATTTTTTTAGGCAAATAAAAGGGAAACAAAAATGGGAACCCCAGATATTTATGAAACGTTACAGGTACACTCGTAACAATTAATCCCCCTTTCACTCGTCTACTTTTGACTGACAGATACATTGAGCAGGCCATCGAGAAGCTGAGCAAAAGGCACGCGGAGCATATTAAAGTGTACGACCCACACGGCGGTCAGGACAACAGGAGACGTCTCACGGGTCGTCATGAGACCTCCAACGTGAAAGAATTCTCGGCTGGGATCGCAAACAGAAAGGCCAGCGTCCGCATTCCTCATCAGGTGGGTCAAGACAAGAAAGGCTACTTTGAGGACCGTCGCCCCGCAGCCAACTGCGACCCTTACGTTGTGACGGAGGCCATCGCAAGCACCTGCCTGCTTGATGTTGATGACGACGATAATGAAATGAAGGGCGAATAGATCAGATGGCGAGACTTAGTCGATTGTGTCTGTTCGTAGCGTTGTTTCAAATAGGAGTCGGTTTTAAGTGTACATGAATAAATTAGGTGTTCATGTGTTGTTCATTTCTAAATCCTCCATAAACACTTTCGTACTCTTACATCAACTTGGATAAAAATAAAATGACGTGTGCACGGGCGGAGCGCGCCCACTGACAATGAGTACATTGGGGTTTTCACGGCCTTGTCAACTCATGCAAAATCCCGATGATGCGCTTGCAGCAGGGGTGTCAAACTCAATTTTTGTCGCGGGCCACTTTAGAGTTCACGTCTTCCCTCGGGCAGACGAAACGAGAGTGAAACTAAGTTCAAATTTTATTCTTCAGATTCAGTTTCTGGTGGCATGTATTTTTCCCCTCGCATATTGACTGTATTTGCCTTCATTTATTTGTACCAACTAGTCTAAATACATGCAAACATGAACTATATTTAGTCACCGTATTACTTGAATGTGACATGTAGATGATTGAGTCCACAGCCGAGGGACTTTTTTCTTTTTTTTTTTTTACAGCTTCCGTCTTTATAAGGCAGCACTTTTGCACCTCAAAACGACTGAACATTCTTTTTGAGGACAACGATGTCAAAATCTTGGACAGAGAGCACTGATGGCTTGAGAGAGGTGCGAAGGAACTCATCTGTGTTTTCGAATGGCACTTTTCTCTGTGTCCTCAATGTCCTCAAAATGTTTCATTCACCTCTTGAAGAAGCAGCATCAGGAGTAAGTGGGGGTTTCAGTGTCTTACTCAAGGACTGTTCCACATGGCCACAGAGGCTTGGGGTCAAACGCACCCCATTTACCTTAGTGGGTTCAAAGTAATGATCCTAAACACACCCACTTTCATGTTTTAAATTGATGTATTACATGACCACTAGATGGTGGTATTGACTTTGCAGACGATTAACGTAACGCTTGAATCGTGTAAAGTTATGCAACAGTCTTAATCCCCTTGGCACTGTTTATCTCGTGTTCGACGTCATGCTTTTCAATATTAAAGTAGGTGCCTTTGTTTTGTCATCTGTTCTTTGAGTGTCAAGTCCAGTACGTCTGTGATGACCGCAAAAGAGCTTCGTGTGCACTTTGTATTTAAAAAAAAAAAAATACTAAAAGCTTGCATTCATAAAATTACTTGCAAATTAAATGCATTCTAAATGACTGCAGAACAACAGTATGTATTGAACAACAGAACTCAAGTAAAAAGGTGTGCATAGTTGGCAACGCGGCAGTCTATTCCAAATCGGAACGTTTTATATCGTTCCTTCCTTCTTCCTTTTTGGAATGTTCAGAAAACAAAATAAATGAATAAATAAAATACCGGTGTCTGCATTTCGCTCAAAAAACTCAAACATTTACCTTAGCCTACAAACAAAAAAAATGTTTCCCTGCTACTCAATGAACTAATATACATTAGAGTTGTATTTTTGTTTGTACGTGGGTGTGTCTACATTTTTCATTGTACACCCCCCAATTTATTTTTTTTTTGGATATCCCTGCCAGAGACCATATGTCCATATCTCATCATCCCCTGCTGTTGCTCATGCACTGTCCTGTCAGATTCGACCCTCAATTAACCAGCGAGATGATGAGCATTGTCGTGGCAAAGCTCAGCACCCGGTCGTCATGGTAACGAAAGATGGACTTACCATTCAGCCCTATATGGGATGAGGCCCCAGCTGATTTATGCAAGACAAGAAAGGAAGTGAATAAAGTATGGTATCTTTTCTTTTACTTTTTTTCAATTCTTGGGGTATTTTGACTTATGTAAGTATGTAAACGAGGTATGTTCTTGATCTTCAAGTTACTGTGGCTCGTATAGTAATTTTGTCGTCCAGGTCAAACATACTGTATTCACTCATATCATGGGCTCCAATTTTACACCTGTTGTTCACCACCACAATCTGCTTTCCAGAACTTGTCGCATACTGTGACAGATAAGGACCAACCAAAGCTGAGATGTCATCACTCGGTCGGTTGGAATGTATTGACCTCTGCCTTACTTTAAAGCAGTGGTGACATATATCATAGCGTTGATATCCGTTACCTTCTGGCATATATAATCCTACCGCTCTTGGGAGTACTACTTGAGAATGACTCATTAAATCATGAAGCTGCTTGAGTGAACACTTTTACGGGGAAACAAAAGAAGCAGCGTGAGTATACGTAAAAAGGCATAGCAGATTTCCATGACTACAAGGGAGTCACTTGGCAACCATTGTGCTTGTCTGTCGTCATAGCAATAACTGTCTTAGGGCCCTTATCTAGAATATGAATTGCCTGGTGGTGGGTTGTTAATAACTGAGATATGTCATGTCTCTTGCTTGACGTATATGTCAAATCCTCGCTCGTGTTATCAAAGTGAATGAGGCTTGTTGTTGTTGTTTTATTCTGAAATCGGTGTCGGTAACTTCAGTAGTTGCTTATCAATGCAGGAAGTGCAGAAAACAACAACAACATGAAGTGCACAGCAACTGAGAGTTCTGATAAAAAGGTAATTTCAGTTCGGGATGTATTTTGAGTTTGTTCTACCGCATGTTGTTGATTTAAAAAAAAAGTAGAGTATGTAAATGAACTCCACGCTGACAGTAACGCGTTTCACTAAGTAAACAATGGAACTTAAATCGATACCTCTCCTTTTACCAGAACCTTCCAAGTCAGTCAAATATTTGTACTACAGAGTGATTATTTTTGCAACTTGTTATCATGGCTAGGCAATGAAGACTCTGAGAGTTGCTTTTCTCGTTCTAGCAGATTAAAATGTTGACAGTTACTTGTAGGCAGAGGAGGTTGGCTGGCTGCTCATGTGTTTGCAGGGAACTTTATTTTGAGGCGGTGTGCAAGGCGCCCCCCCCCCCCCTTCCCCTTTTTTCTGTCATCTCCGCTTGTCTACTACGTCCCAAGGATCAGTTTGTCAAGGATGCAGAGTGAAAAGGCGTTAGCCGAGTGAGCGTTGATGCGGGTCAACCGCCAACAAGCGTGCATTTTATACAACCCGTCTTGACCGTCAGATAAGTGAGTTTGTCCCTCCCATGACTGCCAACGCACCGTTCGGTGACGTCAATTCTCCTCGCGGGCAGCAGGTGAGAGTCAAAGCATCGCGTCTCGCCTTAAAGCGAACGAGTGTCGGAGCGTCGTCATGGGAAAGCTGCAAGAATTTGACATCACGTTCGCCAACAACAAGGTGGTTTACAGTCCCGGAGAGTCGATCGGCGGAGCTGTCAAAATTCGAATCAGCAACTCGCTGCAGTACAAAGGTAATAAAATGTCTGCTCCAAAGGGAGAGAGGGAGTGTGGTCCGGTGAAGCGCTCGGGGGGGACACGAACGTGGGCAAAGTTTTTCGGTTGCTCGTCAACCGTGCTGTCGCGTTTAAAATGCCTGCGCATATTTTTACTCCGTTGTAGTTGTTGATGTTGTATTTACCCCCCCCCCCCCCCCCCCCCCCCCCCCCCCGGCGCGC
>CAAKHF010017775.1:0-16748 GCA_901007745.1 Hippocampus kuda | reverse complement strand
CCTACATGGGCGAAAATACCCCCTTATGTGAAAAAATCTTCATGCATTAACACAATTCCCATTCTCCTGCCCCCCATACGATGAAAAACTCCCTGTTGCGTTATACGAAATCATTTTCTCTGCTCCAGCCTCGCGAAGACATTCACTACAACGAAGTCTTATCCAACAGCGACCTCTACTGCTTCGTTCGAAAAAAGGCAACAGCAACCACCACACTGGTTTACATAGTGAACGATGTTTATTTCGGTCACGGCTGCGAGTTTCCTGAACGCAACATACTCATAGCTGCTCTGCCATTGGCTTACCGAGCATCATCCTGGCCTCCGATTGGCCAAGAGGGACCTCACTGTCTATGTTTGTAGATCCTGAAGCTAGATCAGGAGCATCCGATTAGCTGCTCAGAGTAAATTGCTTCTGGCTCGACGGACATTCAAATAAACGGAACGTTTCCTCGAATGCTTTACTTGTTATCATGCTAAAAACACCCACGGGACGCTTCGTAGTCCTCGATGGCCATAGTTAGCTCTCGAAGGCTAAAAACGTTACGCTAACTGGAGCATTTCTCTCTCATTAGCGCTCCAGTTAGCGTAAGGTTTTTAGCCTTCGAGAGCTAACTATGGCCATCAAGGACTACGAAGCGTCCCGTGGCTGGCTTAAAAGTTCATTGCATGCCAGGAAGTGTTTGTTATTGTTAGATTCAGACGAGGATGGACGTTGCATTGCTACAAAACGGACCTTCAGATGTCAAACAGCTAAGACAAGAAGAGCTCTGATGCTGGAAGCGAGGGAAAAAGTGATCAAAATGAAAGACGGAGCAAGCAAAATAAAAGACATTGTCCAAGAAATTGATGTAAGTGAAAGTGAATGTTAATCGTAAATTTCGCAATTTCTTGCCCTTTTTTTTCTTTCTACACTGACAATATGAAGTGTCAAATAAGTGTGAGCTCATAGTTATGCACTATTGGAATAAATATAGAGTACACATACGTTTGTGTGTGCATGTACACATACGTTTGTGTGGGTGGGTGGGTGCTTACATCTGAGATCAAATTTGCTACAGTGAAAAAAACCCCTGTTGTGAAAAATTTCTGCAAACATGATTTCGTTGTAGAGGAGTTTCACTGTACTGAGGTGGCTAAAAACGCAGACGCAATAGGAATCAGAATGCAGTGTTTAGACAAGTGTAGGTGTTAGAAAATATTGTTTTAAACAAATTGACTTGATTTCTGCTTTTTGGTAGAAGGACTATTATGATGCAACAGCCCTCTGGTGCATACAGTTTGTGGTCTTGCCTGACACATTTTATCTTTTTTTCCCCAAGTGAAAGTTAAGGACTGCCTTGAGCTATTATCGACAGCAGTTTTGTTCCACCTTGCTTCAACACCGTCCTGTGATTATTCAGCTGATCTTTGTCTCGGCCTCCACTGTTTAGGCTTCAATGGTCCATAATTGTTGGAGATATTGCAGAGCTTCACAGAGAGTGAAAGAAAATATTTTTTTCCACTCTCTCTCTTGCTCTCTCAGAACATTTACATTCCAATTCGGCAACATTTTTTAACTGGTGATTACAGGTAAATTACACCTAATAGTGAAAAGTGCTTTACAATCGAAATGTATGTGAATTGAAGAACAATTTGTCTTAAAGAAATTTGTTTTTATTTGATTTACCATCCTTCATCTTCCGATATAAGCTTCTGATTTCTTTCTGCCCATTGCCAGATACTAATATCACCCAGATTTAATTGTTGATAGTTTTAACAGGAATTTAAAATCAAAACTAGATTCAGTGGTCCCACTTTTAACTAATACTATAAAAATATAGACTGTTCCCCTGTGGAGAAATTATCCGATTAAGAAATCAAAACGAAAATGCAGGAGGTGCAAAGAGAAGGTGGAGAAAACGAAAACTTACAGTTCATGATGAAATATTACAGGAACAACTCAAATCCTACACTAAACAGTCAAAAAAAGGAAACATTACAGCTTATTTTTCAAATGAGATGACATTTAATAAAAACAACTCCATATTTATTCTCTCCACCTTTGATGTTTTAATGAGCTCCAATTTTAAATGTCCCCACAGACGCTCTCTATGAGGACTTGGCAGATGACTTCAGAAGTAGATTCCATGACCGTCTTTCAGCTCATTAAAATGTAAATTTTAACAATCATGGACAGTCATTTTTACCTGAGTGAAGACTGGAAAGTTTTGCCTTGGCAGCTGCAAGGAGACTTTGTTAGAGTTTTCTCCCAGGTAAATCCAACAACCTGCTTTTTAGATTTTTTTGCCACGTCACTTCTGAAGACATTTTATGGATTCTCCAAGGAACAGATTTTAAATGCCCGAGGAGTCAATTGTTGTCTTCAGACGGATGTCTTCCCCGCTGCCTTTAAAATGCCGACAGACCTTTCTGAAGGAGAGCAGTTTCGACCGCCGCATTTTTAATAATCATTGACCCCGCATCCAATGGGCCATTTTTAAGATTTTAGAAATAAAAATTCTCCCGAGGAGGCCCGGAAGGCGACTGGTTAGCGCGTCGGCTTCATATTGCAGAAGTGCAGGGTTCGATTCTGGCTCCGGGCCTTCCTGTGTAGAGTTTGCATGTTCTCCCCGCGCCTGCGTGGGTTTTCTCCGGGTACTCCGGTTTCCTCCCACATTCTAAAAACATGCACCGAAGGTTAATGGAACACTCTAAATTGTCCTGAAGGTGTGATTGTGAGTGCAAATGGTTGTTCCGTCTATGTGTGCCCTGCGATTGGCTGGCACCCAGGTCAGGGTGTCCCCCGCCTCCTGCCCGGTGACGGCTGGGATGGGCTCCAGCACGCCCCGCGACCCTTGTGAGGATAAGCGGAGCAGAAAGTGGATGGATGGATTGATTTTTTTTTCTTCCATTAAATTAATTTTTTTCAATACATACAAATAATATTTCACAGGAATATAAACTGGTTTTAGGATGAACCATAGTACAGAGATAGCTTTTTTAAGGATTTGAAATGATATCAGGTGCGATGCTGATTTGGAAAAAACTCAAAAATCTTGATTGATCGGATCTAAGCTTAAGAGAGTGGAAGTGTAGTGGTTCACATCAACGATTTTTTTTTTTCAGCTGTCACATGATTGACTCACACTCAACTTCCTTGTGACTTTGAACGGTCTTGTCCTAATTGGTTTCTCCTCTTTTCAGGTGATGGGCTACTGGTATTTTGGTTCCACCTGGTGCTCCTTTTACCTGGCCCTGGACGTTTTGTTTTGCACTTCATCCATTGTCCATCTTTGTGCTATCAGCCTCGACCGCTACTGGTCGGTCACGAAAGCCGTCAGCTACAACCGCAAACGGACGCCCAAACGGATTAAAATGATGATCAGTGTTGTGTGGCTGATATCAATCGTCATCTCTTCACCACCTCTTCTCATGGCACACACAGAGGTGGGTTGGGACTTCACGGATGACAACAACGACCCCCAGAAGCAGGAGTGTCTACTCAACAACCAGACTTGGTACATCCTCTCCTCCTGCCTTGTGTCCTTCTTTGCGCCAGGAGTTATCATGATACTGGTCTACTGTAAGATATACCGAGTTGCCAAACAGCGAGCCTCCACTGTATTCGTGGCGAAGAATGTGATCGAGCGGCAGCCATCCCAATCTGAGACCTGCTTTGGGGGTGCCCATGGGACTATCCAAGAAGTTGGAGCCAAGTGCAGAAAATCCCAGTCCAAGGGGGACAACCAACTGCCGGGGAACACACACAGCTCTTCTAACGTCGAGAGCAACAGCAGCAGCCACAAGAGAGAAGAGTTGGACAATATTAACTTAGAGGAGAAAACTCGGGAGGATGACCTAAAGACATCTTCCTTGTTTTCTGCTTCACTCCGCTTCCCCAGGAGAGCTGGTGGCAAGAAGAAAACAGAGGAGGAAAAAGACACTGAGGGATCGGCAAGCAGGTTGAAGCCTCCGCCCCCATCTTGTGCTTCCATATCGTGGGTATCCTCGGATCACTGCTCCCATCACCTCCTCCTCCCTTCTCCTGTGGCGCGCCAAAGCAGACAGATGTCTTTGTCCAGAAACAAAGTGGCACAAATGAGAGAGAAGCGATTTACGTTTGTTCTGGCAGTGGTGATGGGAGTATTTGTCCTCTGCTGGTTCCCCTTTTTCTTTACTTACAGTCTCCAAGCACTGTGCAAAGAGAAATGCATGATTCCTGATGCACTTTTTAACCTCTTTTTCTGGATCGGCTACTGCAACAGTTGCCTGAACCCGATTATTTATACCATTTTTAATCGAGACTTCAGGAGGGCCTTTAAGAAGATTATATTCCAGACTCGTAAACGAACATAAACCTGTGACTGAATGTGCTCAAACACAAATGTGTGCACAGTTTTAATCCAAATTTTCCACTGCCCTGTAACATCAACATTAAAGGGCTTGTCTCTGAGGATTTCTTTATTATCGACCAACTGAATAACCATTAACCATTTTTTGGAAGAGCAACAAGCCAGGACAAGATGAGTGTAATACATTTGAAGGATGGGGTCTCAAATTAAGTTCCCTTACTGCACAACAGTTCACATAAACTACCGGTTTGAATGTTCATTGGGGGAAAATAACTGTAGGGTGGTCATCCCCCTTGAAACTGTATGCTATTTGCTCTCTTCCTAATATTGACGGTAAAAAGGGATTCTGAGGGAGAGTTGACCATAATCCGTTCCATTTTAGGGTCGATGTCTAATATGTTTAATTTTCATGATTCATGTCCCCCGCCCATAAGAATCAATTATGTTAGTGTTAGAATTATAGTTTTCCAGACCTTTATTAACAGTGCGAGCAGTGTTTGGAGTAACATTTGTACAAATTAATGGGATGCACAGGGCTGAATGAAAGTATTTGCTTTCTTCTCAAAGTTGTATTTTTTTTTAAATAGTTTCCCCACTTATATGTTTCAGAACAAACAAATGTAAGTACCGGACAAAGATAAGCCAAGGAAACAATAATGGTGACAATTTTTAAATGGTGATTTTATTTATTATGAAACCAAATTAGTCAAAGCTACCTGGCCTTGTGTGAAACAACAGTAATTGCCCCCTAAACCTTACACAACAGGTAATGAGTACTTTACATCTTTGCGGAGATATTTTGGCCCATTTCTTCTCGCAGATTTGCTTTAAGCAACACTGGAGTGCACTAGACACTTTAAAGCGCTCAAGATTCTTCTGCATATTTGCACACCTAACGTTGGACTAGAATTACTGCTACTGGCCACTGAAAGATGGTGCAACGATTATCTGGACCAATTGCACAACCATCATAGTATTGTAAGTACGGCACCGCTGATCATTTTATGCTCGATGACTCTCCACATTGTCGCACAGCTGTCATTGGCTGGTACTTTTGCACAATGGTACCCTTGCAATCTGGAAAGTCTTTCTATACTAATACTAATGTTATGTCTTTGCTTACCATAGTTGCTTGTTACTGCAATACTAATGTAGCTCATATTACCAGAGACAAATTCCTTGTGTGTTGTACATGGCAAATAAAGATGATTCTGATTCCCAAGAATGAACAACCTTTTTTAAAATGGTGTCACAGCATTACAATCAGATTTAAGTCCGGCCTTCCACTAGGCCACTGTTTTTGTTGTTGTTGTTGTTGTTTGTTTTTCTTTTTTTAAGCCATTCAGAAATTTACTTCTACTGTGTTTTGGATTGTTATCCTGCTGCAGAACCCAATTGGGCTTGAACTTGTGATCACATTTTCACACAGGACTTTCTGGTCAAAAGAAGAATTCATGGTTAAATCAAGTACAACAAGTTGTCCAGGTCCTGATTAATAAAGCAGCCCCAGACCATCACACTCACCCACTTGATATGATGTTGTTTTGGTGAAATGCTGTGTTATATACTGCATATGCGCCAGCTGGAACAAGACACAACTTCCAAAAAGTAAAACTTTTGTCTTGTCAATCCATGGAATATTCTATTTTTTTCCCCCAAACGATAAGCCTCAACATTCTTCTTGGTCAGCGATGTTGTAACTCTGCCATCATTTCTGCCCAGTCCCTTCCTCATTATTGAGTCATAAAGACTGGCCTTAACTCAGGTGAACGAGGCCAGCAGTTCTGTACATGTTGCTCTGTGTTCCTTCATGACCTCCTGGATGAGTTGTCTATGTGCTCTTTGTTCACTAATTTTTCACGTTTTCTGTTTGTGTTTTTACAGCCTTCAGCAGCAAGATTGTAGGTAGAAAGCAGAGAAAAGTTTAAGAGAAAAGAAAACACAGTTCAATAATAGGATTTTAATATAATATATATATATATATATATATATATATATATATATATATATATATATATATATATATATATATATATATATATATATATATATATATATATATATATATATATATATATATAAAATATAAAATAATAATATTTTTAGGAATAGCTTTGTAACATTTTCCAGACTGAGAGATGAGAATTACTTTATTTCTCATGTCTTCTTGAAATGATTAAATCATGGCATTTTGTTGCAGTTTTTGGAGACCTGCTGGCAAACTTCATTTTGTCAGACCAGTTCTATTTAAGTGACTTCTTGATTGAACAGGGATGGAGGTAATCAAGCTTGGGGGTGGTCCATGGAAATTATTGCAGCTTTTCATTTGATACTCTTAATGGGAAAACTGTTGGGGAAAACCATAGGAATTGGAGAAGAGGATAAATGCTTTTCACGGCAATGTAGTACTGTTAGGTTTTTGTTTAGGTTACATTTGGTTTTGTTCCATCATGTGCCCTTTTTTTTGTCTCCACCTGTTCTCGTCATTCGGGTCCCTCGTGTTTAACCAATCGGCTCCCTCGACCCTTTGTCTGAGGTGTTTCTCGTTGTCTCGTCATTTTGCTTGTATTTAGTTCCCTGGGTTCTGTCAGTCTTTGTTGGATCGTTGTGCATGTCTGTGTGCTCCTGTCATGTTTTGTTTTCTGTCATTGTTTTTTTTTTTTGCGACTTTGGTTTCTTGTGATTTTCAGGACTTTGTTTGAGTACTTCACTTAGTTGTTTCCAGTGTACTCCTCTTAGCATTTTTGGTAAATACATCTTGGTCGGTCCACCCTGCTCCTCCCTGCCTCCCTGCTTTTTGGGGTCCTCCAACTACCATCATGCAAAACCTGACAAGTACAGTAGGTGATTGCATGATTTGCATTTGTGTCATTGCTCATGCCCAGACCAGAATTCTTTCTGGTTTATGATGGTAGCTTATCTGTAAGGACATCCGCTTTGCAACTGCAGTGTCAGTTTGAGAAATGTTATACAGTATATATGTGTGTGTGCATTCCATGGATAATAATTATTATTTCAAATATTCTGTTTATTAAAACAAATATTCCCACAGTCACAAGAGACTGCAAGGAAACAAATTTTATATATATATAAAAATAAATATATATATATATAAATAAATATATATATATATAAATAAATATATTCAATTTGGTCATTAAGGTGGTGGTACGAGAGATTTTGTGTCATGACAAGTAAATTTACTCAGAAACAGCATGTTTTTGTATTTTATATGTGGATATTTAAAATTTGATGTGTGGGATATAAAATATCCTCCAATTCTAGAATGACCCATACAATAAATTGCCACAAGTTGCTGGAGATGCGAGTCTGCCATCTGACTACCTGGAACGTGCCCTTGAGCAACCCCTTAACACAGCGGTGCAACTCTGTTCATGTGTCTTGCTTGACATCACGTGTCAACTTTAAGTAACAATTGGAAAATTGCAAATTTCCAAAACACATCAAGATTCAGTTGACACCTTAGAGCTTGGGGCAAAATGCATTAAACATTCATGGGAAGCCAGCAGATGCACTGAGCTCCAACAGAATGGACACAGAGAAAGAAGGAGAATGAAACGGCCTCTCAATAGATTCATCATCCTCATACTCGTAGTGTTGATTATCATTCGATGAAGCTCAGTGCAAATTCATGAGACGTGCCGCTGTGGGCCAAAAGACTCACATCAATAATGAGTTGAGGGGAAAGAAAAAAAAATTGAAGACAAGGAGGGTCGAGACTGGATCAGGAATTCCGCATAACTAGATTGAATCAATTGCTCATGCTGATTGAAGAGTGGTTTGTGCAAGAAGAGATTATCACATGCTTTTAATTAGGGAAGTGCTAAAAATGTTAATTTTTCTTGTTTTTTTTTTTTTTTTTAAGGGGGCGGGGAGGAATTCAACACCATGAAATGTGTGCCTCATATTAGTTGTTATCCTGCAACAAATTTAGGAATAACTCAAAAATTCAATGTTTAGCGTGTGAACATTATATTAACAGGGATATATTAAAGGGCCGGTATCATGCAAAATCTACCTTTTTGAGATTTTAGCCATTTGTAAATGGTAATTCCTCACCAAAACACCCACAAAGTGGTATTTTCCTCCATTCAACCATCTCTGAGCATTCCTGTTCATTCTTGCTCTCTAAGCAACAACTCCCCCCAACCCAAGAAAATGATTGGGTTCTCAATCTTGTACATACAATTGATGTTGACATTTTTTTGGGAATCCCGTGGGATTCCCACGGCATGTGAGTCAACTTTACCTAGAATTACAAGATTGGGATGGTACACGATAAAAAGTTCATGGGAGCAGACGGGAGCAGGAGTTCTATTTTTTCCAATTTTTTGCCTTTCCATGTTGCATGGAATAACTGAGGCTCCATGAGGAGAAAGGGGTGACAAACTGTTCAATAAATGAGTGAAATATGATGTAATATTTATGTAGCTGACCTCCAAAATGGGAGGTGTAAGGGAGGGGTTTTTTTGGGAAGGTGGGGGGTTACTATGGTCAGGGACCGGGATGTGATTTTTAATGTGGGAGTGGGATGGCATGGCAATGATGGGACTTCGTGTCAGCCTCTAACGCAGGAGTGGCCAATACATCAATCGCGATCGACCGGTAGCTCCCGGACTGGTGCCAAGTCGATCGCGAGGGGTGTAAAGTAATAAAAAAACAAACAAACACACATTTGTGTGTCTCTGTGCATGTTAGTAATATATTTTTTGTGTTAATGCTCACTGCACCCTCAGTCTCATGTTCACAAAAAGTATTAATTTTTTTTTTTTTTTTTAAAGCAGGTCACCTTTAACCTACAGTGGCATGTGACCTGCATCATCGGAAGTTGTTAGCTATCAGCAGTCTGCAATTGTAGCTTGCGATCAGAGCTGTTGCACTATATATTTTATTGTTATTATTATTCTCACTCAGAGTTTGTTTCATGTATAATTCACCGAGGACACTGACAAAGAATGGCAATCTGGAGTGTTGAGATAAGCATTTAAAAATGGTACACGTGACCTACGATAGTTATCATGCCACAAAAGTGACAATTGTGTGTGTGTGTGTATGTGTGTGTGTGTGTGTGTGTGTGCGTGCGCGTGTATTTATTTATTTATTACATTTTATTTGCTGCATCTGCTTGTTCATGGGCATGCATGTAGAAGGGGCCAAAAGTTCATTTCAAGCTACTCGAGTGAAATGGGCTCAGGACAAAATTTGCCTTAGAACACTTCAAATGCGCCACTGGTCACCCAACCGCACGTACTGCATTGGGAAGGTGCCGGTGGAACACAGAGAGGCGTGGGTGGACTTATTTATTAAATACAACACCTCACTCGCTCATTCCACTGAGGAGGGTTTATTCAAGAGCTGGCGACATCCTCCGGCCAAAGAGGAAGGGGAACATGTCCCTATTAGGGTACCAGACCTACAAGAGGCAGTTTCAGGAGGAGAAGCAGCATGGTGTAGAACATGAAAAAAAAGAAGTATTTTTTTTGTTTTGTTGTTGTCGAGGCTGTTCAGAATTGATAGTTTTTGTGTGTAAAGTGGCGGCCCGGTGGTCCAGTATTTAGCGCGTCGACTTCACAGTGCAGAGGTACCGGGTTCGATTCCAGCTCTGGCCTTCCTGTGTGGAGTTTGCATGCTCTTGCCGGGCCTGCGTGGGTTTTCTCCGGGTACTCCGGTTTCCTCCCACATTCCAAAAACATGCATGGCAGGCTGATTGAACACTCAAAATTGTCCGTAGGTGTTAGTGTAAGCGCGGATGGTTGTTCGTTTCTGTGTGCCCTGCGATTGGCTGGCAACCGGTTCAGGGTGTCCCCCGCCTACTGCCCGAAGACAGGTAGGACCCTCATGAGGTTAAAGCGGTTCGGAAAATGGATGGATGGATGTGTGTAAAGTGGTCCACACTGTTTCACAATAAATCAAATTCTGTACTTGCCTGTTGTACACTTTTTTTACTGCCAGTCTTAAAATAGTGGTGACTTGAATGTGGATTCAAGTGGATGTGGAAAAACGTGTATAAAATTAAAATATTTGAACTGGGAATAGAATGAAATCTTGTAATCCTGTTGCAAGTACTGGCCCTTTAACTCCAAGTTCAGCTCTGCTCACTGTTTAAGACATACTATTGCTAAGTGGGGGACGAGCAAGCGGTTCCTCAAACTGTTAACCCAGAAGTGTGTGCCAGCTAATGAGCTTTAAATAATGTTTATGATGTATGAAATCTCTGCCCTTAACCTCATTTCCATGGCGTCATGCAAGGAGCAGGAGATGTTCACCACTCAGTGTCCAGACTGCAAATGAAACGCACGTGCAAACCTGCCGCTTTTTCTCCGCTTTCAGTCACAGTGGGAAAATGACTTTTTTTTTTTTTGTCTTAATAAATAACTGCAAGATACTCACCTTGTCCAGACAGTTCAGTGTTTGTTTGCATTTCTCATTGACACAAGCTAAAGCTCGAATGTTACCTCTCCGGCTTAACATGGCATAGCCTAAACTGTACAGTCAAATGCTGCCATTTATGGTTAAAAAAATAGATATTGCAAAAAAGGCTGGTTGCTGTCATGGCAATAGCTATCGCTGAACACTTCCTTGCTAGCATGTGATGACGTATGAGAAGTATGTAGAGCTGCTTTCTCAGACTCCACTGCTGCCACCCACTTCAAAATGCATAGACAAAGTCCACAAAAATGATTAATGGCCTAGCAGCACATTTTTTGAAAAAGTTGGTCACAAATGTGGGTGAGCAGCCTTTCAGCCTCCTCTTCGATGAGTCCACGTGAGTCAATGCCGCGAAGTACCAGGGGATTGTGATAAGGTCAGAATCAGAATCGCCTTTATCGTCATTGTATAGCATACAACGAAATTTGGTTGCCACTCCTTAGTACATTTCGTAAAAAAATAATAGAATAAAATAAAATAAATACAAAACTCAATAACACACAACAACAGCAGCAGTAGTGGCAGTGTGGACTGAGGCTAATATTGCACACAGGACACATATTGCACATGAAATGAAATGGCTCAGATATTGCTCATTAGTTATTGCACAAGTGAGGTAAGTGAGTTTAGGTTTAAAATGCAGTAGCTTTGGTTATTTTCGGTGGTTATTTATTGCAGTAATGGCTCTAGGAAAAAAACTGTCCCTGAATCTGCTTGTCCGGGTTCTGTGTGATCTGTAACTCCAGCCCGAGGGTAACATTACAAACAGGTGGTTGATGGGGTGGGATGTATCCTTGATGATGTTGGCAGCTCTGCTGAGGTAACGTGAGCTGGCAATGTCCTCCAGGCTGGGCCGAGAGCAGCCAGTGACCTTCTGGGCCGGATTTCTCACCCTCTGCAGCGCTTTTCTGTTTGCTGCTGAGCACCTCGCGTACCACGCTGTGATGCAGTACCAGGGTGCTCTCGATGGTAGCTGTGTAGAACATCACCAGCAGCTTCTCCTCCAAGTTGTTCCCCCTGAGCACCCTCAAGAAGTGGAGTCGCTGCTGGGCTTTCCTCACCATCGCCGTGGTGTTGGCTGTCCAGGAGAGGTCCGCAGAGAGCTGCACACCCAGGAACCTAGTGGAGCTCACCTTTTCCACACATTCCCCATGAATGTAAAGTGGCACTGGGTCTGCTCCTCCCTTCCTGAAGTCCAGGATCATCTCTTTTGTTTTTGTGGTGTTCAGTGGCAGGTTGTTTGCTGAGCACCACGCTGTCAGTCGGTTGACCTCGTCTCTGTAGTCAGACTCATTCCCCCCTGAGATGAGTCCGACCATGGTCGTATCATCCGCAAACTTGATTATGGTGTTTGAGAGATGGGTCGGAGAGCAGTCAAATGTGTAGAGAGTGAACAACAGGGGGCTCAGTACACATCCTTGAGGAGAACCGGTGCTTTGACGGACAGTGGGCGGTCTGTGAGGAAATTTTTAACCCACTGGCAGATGGAAGTGGAGATGCCCAAGTGAGTCAGTTTTTGGACCAGGATCAAGGTGACACCAATCAGACAATTCTGTCAATATTTCTGGGGCTTGTTGAGTTGGAGGGAGGTGATGCCAGATGTATAGCTCGTGCTGTTGTGGCATTCCTTGAAAAGTACGATCCTAAAAAAGAGAAACCCCTGGGGGATAGGGACATGCCTCGGTCATGACAGGTATTAAAAATGGAGTCCACAAAGTGCCGAAGGAAGAGTATGGCCTCAAAGATCTCATTCATATTCGCTGCGTGTGTCACTCTCTGCAGCTTGCCGTTCGTCATGCGTCCAATGATACAATCCCCCATCGTGTGGAGTACTTGGTTCGCCAGACATACATTTGGTTTTCAGTGTATCCAAAACATAGGGAGGCCTACAAGGCCATATACGAAACCATAAACTGTGGAGGAAAGCCCTTGCAAATCACAAAGTTGTTGACTCTCCATTGAACCTGCAGTTACACGCATTTTGGACCAGTGGGAGGAGCTTAAATTACATTTTGCAGTCACAAAGTCAGGTGAACGCTGCTACATGGCTGAAGTTTTGTACTCCATGTACAGTGATCCTCAAAACCTCTGTATCGGACTTTTTTGAAGTCAGTGCTATGTGATGTGCCGTTAGCCATTAAGGCTTTTGAGGGAGAGCAGGTAGGTCCTCTTAAGCTACTTGACAGCTAGGTGCTCCTGGTCGTCGAAAACAAGCTGGACTGTAGCTCTCTAGGACCGGAGTTGCCTACCCCTGTTCCAGGGTGATCGCCAGTTGTCCTCGAACCTGGTTGTGTCTCCAGGTGGAGCGATCTTGAGACAAACTGGTTTTGCAGCCGGTGAGGATGTGATCAGGCTGCAGGAGTTTGACAGTGTGCACAAGAAGGGTCTTCTTCAAACTAGTGGTTTAGGTTCTTGGGTGTGGGAAGAACATTGTGGGTGCCTCTGATGATCAAGCTGGTTTGGCTTCCTTCCGTTTCCCAAAGATCCTTTCACGTGAGCTTACGATGCTCCAGGTTTCCTCTGCTAGCCCACTGTCCCTGTTTGGACTGCTTGTAATCGCACTTTGTTGGAACCTGCATATTTGGACTCCGAAAACATTTTTCGGTTCGGTGCGAACCTGACAGGCTTGAAATTTGACAAGAATATTCTTGCCAAGATGTTAACTGATATGAGTCATCAATAATAATCAGTGATCTTTGAGGGTGATGACGGATGACAGGCTGCAAAGAAATGGAGGAAGGGGTATTGGTGCACTTTCATCAGAAATGGACTTTGCTTGCTTCATTTCTTCTGAGCAATTTGAAAGATAATGTGTTGGGAGTTTGTAATTTCCGACCGGGTACTGTTCTGACTGTTCACCTATTTAGCGCCCAATAAGTGGCAGAGAGCATTCATTAAATCAGTCGCCTTTCCTTTGAAGTGTTGTCGGAAGAAAGTGTAGTGGAAGGAGAGAGGATGTCTCTCTCTAGCAATCCAGCTGGCTTGCTAGATTACAAGAAAGATTTGAAGAAGATTTTTGAGTCATGAAGGTCTGACAGATGACATTCTTGATGGTTCTCTTTCGAGTCTTTGTGAGGCGCATTAGTGTATTGATTAGCTCAGAAAATGACTCATCCACAAATGCAACCCTCATCAAATTAAATGGTTCATTCGAAAGCTAAATCAAAATGAAATGTGTAGTCATAGTTAACTTTACCATTTGGTATTTAAATGACAATGATCCGACTGAATTTCTTGTTCCAATGTAGGGGTTTTATATTCTTAGTGTCTGAAATAATTTGGAGGTTAAAGCAGATGACCGTCTGTTCAGCAACCTCTGCTTTATAGCGCCAGAGAGCCTTTATCTGTAACCTTCCATGCATATTAATCCACATTATTTATGAAGTATAGATAATTGTCATTCATCCATCCATTATCCGAGGCGCTTATCATCACGAGGTGTCACTCGTTTCAAGAGCATCACTGTGACATGCATTATGAAGTTACCTTTAATGCAGTTCTTCACAGATCTTTGGGGCGGGAGCCCCTGTGGGGTGACACACTGCGAGAAGGGCTACCTGGGGAACTTTTTATTCATTTATTTTTTGCTGTACAGTACTAGGAAATAAATATAATTGCACAGACACTACAGTAGGTGACAGTGGCGATCTCATTGTTTGTTTAATTTCAGGCAAATTGATGCACTTCAAATCGTTGCTGTGACTAAAAACTAATAGTAACAGAAAAATATAGTTTTTTGTAAGTTGATCTATATTTCTTTTTTTTGACAATGTTGGAGACAAATGATACTATTTATGGTGACGACGGAGAGTTGGGGGGTGCAAATGGTTTTCTTCGCCCTAAGGGGGTGTAAGAGTAAATAATTGAGAAGCAATACTTTAATGTCACTGCTGCCTGATGTGGTAGATGGATTTGCAGAACCATAAATTCTGAACAACAAAAGCACACCTTATTGAAAGCTGCTACAGCTAAATTTAGCCATGCACATGTAGAAGGGCCACTTCGCTTGTAATATTGCTTCAAATAAGATCATTAATTATCACTCGATATATTATTCTTAAGCACTGTTTCTTAAAGTACTTCTCCACATTATTTTTAATCATTACATGAAATATATTCTCACATACAACTTTTGATTACTTTTATATTCCTTTCAAAAGTTACTCTTAAGTGTTTCTCTTAAATATTGTCACGGAATTAAGTATTACACAAAATATTTTTGAATAAAGGTCAAACTGACCCTGAGTTATATAAACTGTTTTGAGGTTTTATGAGCTGTAGTTACAAAAGCCTGTGTTTACACAATGCCATGGAGAAATGACATCAGCCTGAATCAGCCTGGGGCAGCGGCACTCGTGGGCCGTGGCGTGCTCTCTCTCTCTCTTTCTCTCTCGCGCTCAGCATGCCCGCGGCCCTCGTCAGAATAAATGGATCAGATAATAATGAATGAATGGATGCATAGATATTGAAGATAAATTTTTCAACTTATCTTTCTGGTGCTCCCTAAATTCCATGGCGCCCTAAGCGTCTGCCTGTTCTCCTAATTGTCCTCAGTGAAAGCAGGTACCATGTTGTTGACGCAATACTAAAGTAAAAGGTAAAATTCCAAAATTAGACACCCTTACAATTTGAAACTTCCCAATACTAAAAAAAAAAAAAAAATGTTCCTATATCATTTAGATGCATGACAGAGATAAGTTCTTTTGGGAACTGGAAAATAAAAATCCACACGAACAAGAACCCTTTCACCAGTAGTCAAATCCCAAATCCCGCAAATTCATCTATGCAGATGATATCTGCCTGGCATACCAAGCACCAGATCTGGAACAGCTGGAACACGTGCTCACAGAAGACCTCGGCAAACTGGACCAGTACTGCAAAACCTGGCGGTTAAAACCAAGTCCTGCAAAAACTGTCTCCAGTGTATTCCACCTGCACAATGCTACAGCAGCCAGAGGACTGAAGATCTCCCTGAGTGGGCTTGAACTTAAGCACGCCCCTCACCCCACCTACCTTGGAGTGACCCTTGACAGGACCCTTTCCTTCAGGCAACACATAAAAGGAACGGCGGCTAAGATCAAGTCCAGAAATAACCTGCTCTGTAAGCTCGCCGGCGTAAAATGGGGCGCTTCCACTTCCACACTGCGCACCTCAGCCCTGGCCCTCGCTTACTCTGCAGCGGAATACTGTGCTCCTGTTTGGTCCAGGTCATCTCACACACACCAAGTGGACACCCAGCTTAACTCAACCATGAGAATCATAACCGGAACAATTTGTTCAACACCACTCCCCTGGCTACCTGTCTTATCCAACATTGCTCCCCCACACATTCGGCGAATAGCTTCAACCGAAAAGATGCTCCAAAATGTCAAAGTCTCACCCCACCTACCTATTTATCAAGACATCCTTAACCCACCCACGGCCCGACTCCCATCCAGACGCCCCATCTGGAAGAACTCCCCACCAGCAGACTTTACCATCCAGTCAGCTTGGAAAAAGGAATGGGACTCCAAGGAGATCCCAATAAACATCTGGTGTCAGACCCCACCCATCCTGTCCCTGGCACCGAGCTTCCACGGAGGCAATGGTCAACCCTCAACAGGTTCAGGACTGGACATGGCCCCTGCTTGGCCAGCCGCCACAAATGGGGCAATTGCCCCAGCCCACTGTGCGCTTGTGGAGAGGAGCAGACAATGGAACAATCATCGAAGCTTGCCCTCTCCAAAAACTGAGAGGAGGGCTAGCCACCCTCCACTCAGCTGACCCAGAGGCAACTGCATGGCTGAAGGACTTTGCATTCGCTAAATAAATAAAAAATAACGTCCCTAGAGCTAGCTTCTGCAGCCGAGGATCGGACTCCCAGGGTCCCCGCCTTTGGCTGCCTCCCAGCTCACATTGCACCCGACCCCTTTGGCTACTCCTGTGGGTGGTGAGCCCATGAGAAGGGGGACCCACGTTGCCTCTT
>CAAKHF010017771.1:0-18342 GCA_901007745.1 Hippocampus kuda | reverse complement strand
GGGGGGGCAGGCTTCTAGATTAATGATGATGATAATATACACTACTACTTCCATCTCTGTACTCTATGCCCTGTGTTTATTTAATTAGCAGAACTTTCTAATTAATATTCACTTCTTGTTTTGAATAATATATTCATGCGGCTATGTAAATATTCCAATATTTTCGTGGCTAGTGCTCTTGTTCGTCCTGCCAACAATGTCTCTTTGTCGTTAAACGTCACTTTGCTGTCAAAGTCAGATTTGCAGATGTCATGGCATTCTCTTAGCAGGGAGTGGTGAGTGTTCCAGTATTGACTGTCGATAGTCTAAACACCCGGGTCAATGATATTTTGTGATGTTTTGGAAGGGAGAAAACAGAAGGAGCCTCTTAGAGGTGTGGCTTGTTTTCCGTATATTGAAGAGTGATTTTTTTGGGGAAGAGTTCCGATTACATTTGGTACTCTTTGCTTGAAAGCAGTTTGAATGTCAACAGTGGTACTGTATATGTATTTGGGAATATTCTAAATTGGGCCAAAAGCATCGATGTGCCGTGTCGACTGTCATTGCTGTGAGTTGTTACTCTTCCCTCGGGGGTTGAGTTTATTTTTGATAATTAATCTCTCAGTGCAAGCCTAATGAATGGGAGCACATCAAACCCGCCCTGTAAATATCGAGCAGATGTGCTCTTTTGGAGCACGCCGATATGGGGATTACATTGGCTGTGCGGAGGAGAGCTGGATCAAGTGGCTGAGATGGCGCTCGGCAGTGACTGGAAGAACTGGAGGTGCCAGAGTCCAAAAAAAAAAGAAGAGGTGGGGAGTGATGCAGCGGGACATATGCTCGCTTTTTTGGAACCCTGCCCTGCCCACCGTGTAGAGACCTGACAGTTCTGGGTCACTCTTGCCGTCACTGCGGCCGCTTGGCGGCGGCGGAGGATGGAGGGCGGCGGGAAAATAGGGCGGCTTATTGAGATAATAACAGCGGGTACGCGGGTGACAGTTGTAAGCTGAGCGGCACAGCGCTTAAGCCAAGCAAGGCGACGCTGGCGAGCTTCATCCAATCACGAGTGGGCGAAGCTGCCAGCTCAAGCTTTACAGAATGGCATTCCGGGCCTCTTTTCGAAACGGTTTCTTTATTTATTTTAAAGAAGAGCACCTTAATGTTTCTTTTCATTTCTCTTTTACTTTGGCTCAGACAGTTACACTCTCACAAGTTTGTGGACACAAAGGTGATTCCTCCTCCCACTCGTAAACAGCTCGTTCTTTACGGCCGACATTTTGCAGGGACTCCGCTTGGTTTTGAGAATCGCTTTCATACACGTGTTTACACCACTAGTCTTCGTATAAATAATTAGTACAATAACTACACATGAGAGGCTCGCAATGACTTTGAGGCACATTTTTGCTGATCAGTGACTATTTGAGGAGCAACATTGTACTGTTTTGGAACATTTTTTTGCAGGTTAATCAAGCAACCTGAAGCGAGGCTTTTACTAAATAATAAAACTATGACAAGATAATGGTGGAGTTGGAGGCATGGAGCCATTCATTTTACTATTTGAGTATCCGACTGAAAGTTCTTTCGAATAATCACGTATTTGGATAGGACTTTAGGAATTAATATAATTTAAAAAACTCATGATTTAAAAAAAAAAGCAAAATATATAAAGCTCCCAAAAATTGAATTGATTATATTTTGTCAGTGCATTTTTTTAATCATGCATGGACACAATTATATTAGTGGAAATTATAGGAAATATATTCGCAAAGCTATTTTTTTGACATACTGTGTATACCGAATTTACAAAATATGACTCATCGCATCTTTGTCACGTCACTCAATTTTACTTTTCACAGCTTGTATGTTTTCAAGTCTCAAACTGTAATAGCTATTCTCATTAGTTTATATATGCACAATCAACGTTCCATACAGCTTTCATAATTCCGAGATAGGCAGACCCCCATAAGATGAACGGGCGCGGGGGTGGGGGGTGGGGGGTCAAAGTCGAGTTTAGAGAATAATTATTTCTCAGTTAGGAACTCATCTTAAATGGCAATCTATTTGCTAAATGTCACAAGCAATTAAAGTTGATAGTTTCACCGCCAAAAAGGTCATGTTTGCCGGGCCGTTCCGGCGTCTCTCACACACACACACACACACACACACCTATACATGCACACACACACAATTAGGCAGCTGTATAACCCTGCTAACTTCTAACTAGCTGACATGTTTTCCTGGTCATTGTGCTTTCAATTACGCACATTACACTGATTAGATTTACATATCTTTTTTTACGGTTGCTCTAATTGGCAAAGATGATTGCAAATTATGCGAGAGGGCTTGCTGTCACCTTGAAATGGACACACAAGCAGACCATCGGCCACAGTGCGACTATTATCTGCTCATTTCATGACAGGAGTGAAACAAGTGATCAAATTTAACAAGACACTTGGCAATTTTTTTTTCCCATTCCCCCCCCGACTTGGCATTTTGTGACCTCTCCTTCAGATGAGGGACTAATTTACACTTAATTAGTCGTGTCGAGTTTGTGTCTATCATATCCCCCGTAATTGTTCTGCTTTATGCTTTGTGACCCGCCAGGCCTCAGTACTACAAGGTGATCGAAGAATGCGTCTCTCAGGTGGTGCTGCATCGAAGCGGGATGGACCCCGACTTTGGCTACAGTCGCCGACTGGATGTGGACTTCACCCATTTGATTGGTAACCTTTCCTCCTCGGTAGGGGGGGGGGGGTGAACCTTTTTTAATCTAACTACAATGGTTGTAAACTGGAGCGAGTGGCAACCCCGTAGTTGTGTGACATCACCATCTTCAAGGTCATGAATGTGACTGGATGAGTGAGTGTTTAACTGTGGTTGGATAAATGAATCAGGGGATGGGGCCTTGCGCAGTGAGATATCAACTGAAAAAAAATATACCTAATTGTTCGTGTTTTAACCACAACGCCACCATGCTACCGGCAGCATCCTAAATTCTAAACATTTAGAGCCCTATCCCACACAGATGCACGATTTTGTCTGAAAGTGCACACTTTGCAGCGTACAGCTTTATATCCACTGCAAGTGGAGATTTTGCGGTTCCTTGCAAACGTACTTTGCATGCGTCGACCTCCTGCATGGACTCCAGTACGCACGTTGTGCTCCCGCGCGACTCTCCTGAACTGAATTTCAAGAGATTGAGGGGAGCGGCTTCGAATGGCTGTGAATCAAGTTGGCTTGATGCCAAAAGAAAGAAAATGCAACAATTCCACATATACAGTGATACATATAACTGATGACATTGTCACAATTCAATTGAAGTCATTAGAAATTGGAATTGCATTGTTGTCGAATATGCAATTTACAATTATGCACACTTCAACCAAGAATGTATTGACAGTCTGGCCGAATTGTGAATTTTTGCATGTTACATTCAGATTCAGAAAACTTTTGTTTTCATTTTAAATGGGTCAATTCTGCTTTTAGCTGAAATTCATTTCAGAAAGTGACAAGGACACGGCACAAACAGTTCAGTTCAGAACTTGCTTTCTTGTAACGGGCATTCTCTTTTCTCAAGTGTACGCTCCAGAATGCTGCTGCTGTTCACAATGTCTCTAGATTATACTGTGACGAGCCTTTTATCTTAAAATATGGCGGCTATATGAATGATTTTGAAAAAAAAAAAATCATTGAAATGGCTCTTTAATCTTTCAATACAATTTCTTTTGTCAAGCTAAAGGATTACATTCAAACATACCAAAATATATTTCAGCTTCACATTTGGGCAGAGAGTCAGTGATTTAAGTTATTTTATTTTGTTCCTATATTATTCCTTAACAATTCTGACTTTGCCACAAAGAAACAAGTTCTAGATAAATATCCTGGCTCACTCAAATTCTGCACAAAGACACATGGACAACTGTGTCTTCTATCTTTGTACTGCTTTAAAATCATAATAATCATAATAATACATTTCTTGTTCACATCAGGGGGTTTCTACTTCCCTAAACTATTTCTCAGAAGGATATGCAATTTAATGAGAATTTGTTCTTCAAGTGAGTAAATAGCCGACAACACGAATAGTGCAATATTTCAATTTCGATCCCCATCCTTGCAGACGCACACACACACACACACACACACACACACACACACACACACACATGCACACACACACTTCTACATACACTCACATGCTCTCAAACAATCTGGTCATAATTAATGTTGCTCATGTGAAACCACGTACGGTGGCAATCACACATGCAGGAGAGATGTCTGTCTCTCTCTGTCTCTGTGTCTGTCTGTTTGTCATTACTTTACAATCAAACTAATACAGTAGTTAAACTTAATTCACATCATAAGTGAATAATGTAGATGATTAGTGGGATACATTGTGTTTCAAAAGGGGGCTCATTCTGTCATCCAAGTCCATACACTACTCAAACCAAGCTTCAAGATGAATGAAGGACGATTTGCTTGTTCTTTCTCAGAAACAAACGTCAAAACAAACAAACAAAAAAAAGTAATAATGAACGGAAAGGCGCGTGTAATGTATTGATGTGTGTGTGGTTATATGCTGTCTTGCAGATCAGTGTGTAGACAAATCCAAAGTTGAAGAGAGCGAGCAGAAAGCTGCCGAGTACTCCAAAAAGGTGAGGCATTAATCACTTCAACAGGCCCCTTGCTCGGCCGAGTCCTATCAGGAAAGTCTTTTCTTCCGCACTGCTTCCAGACAAGCTATCGATTTTCCATGCTTTAATCAATACCTCGCTGCGACGCTACATGATCCGTATCAGCATTACAAGAATCAATAGCGAGGTTCTGATTTGTGCACAGTGTTGGGCTGCACTTAAGTTTAGCGCAGGTGTTTTGATGCGTCTTTGCTCCGAGAGAGAGGGCTCCTTAATGTGCATTTCATTGTTCGTACAGTGGAAATCGAATGCAATATGTTTCGGTACGCTGGTCGACTTCCAAGTTGTTCTAATTTCAATACCAAGATGTTCCGTTGAGATCTATTATATTTACAGCTCTCCTCAGCTTTGTTTATAGAGCACATAAAACCATAGCTGCATAAAAAGTAAAACTACAATACAACGTAAAACTCGGACAGTTAAAAACAGTTCAAACAATAAAAATATTTTGTCCTTTAATTGAGCCCATTTCTTTCCTGATGGATGCCTTTTTCTTTCATCACCGTGTTTCAAAAGTGGCATATGCGGAGTTGACCGTGTGATGTGTCGACTGAAAGGATTTCAAGTGAGATGCAATGCCATCACACATTATGAAAATAATTTTTTTTTCTCTCTTTATCCTTTCCCGTGATGCTAAGTGAGGTCAAAAGTTAATGCATACAATTAGAATGTATTTTTAAAGCTCACCGTTATGACACAGAGGAGCTTCCGGCTGTTGGTTTCTTTCTTTCTTTCATTTTTTTTTTTCTTCGCCATTGCGCCTTACCAGCCCGGTGCGTGCGCCCCGCTGGTTCTGTGAAGTCATTGCGCTGACATGTCTTGGTTTTGTGCAAAGGTTAAATCCATCAACATGTATGAAATACAGGCCTGGAACAAAGATAAAGGACAACAGGACTCCCGGGTGATGAAGACCGCAAATAGAGCGCCATGGTTTCGGGCGTCTGTTGATGTGCCCCGAGGCCGCTCTCCAGAGACGCCCTGCCGCTCGCCAGCCTCCGCTGCCTTGTTTTCATCAGTATGCACACCTTGACATATTTGTGTCCTCTTTCTTGCAGTTTGACGAGGAGTTCGGCGCACGGCAGGAGGCGCAGGCTGAGTCTCAAAAGAAAGAAGAGAGAATCAAAGAGTTGGAGGTGAAGATCCAGGCCCTGGAGTCTAAGGTACATCCAAAAAAAAAAAAAAAAAAAAAACCTGCGGTTATTTCTGGACTCAACTTTTCATCCAGATGGAGAGCTTTTCGCACCGCTCACGGATGTTGTCTAAGCGGATGTGAGAACATTTGATTTGATAAAAGGTCAATCTCCTTAAGTTGGAGCTCTTAATGTGGCTGAGTGTCGGCATTGAAGCTTTTCCGGTGTAATTTTATTGTCTTGGAAGTGGATTGCATTTCTTTTTTTACTGCCTTTGAAAACATTTCTTAAGCGCAAAAAACTACTTTCCCATTTTAACCCAATTGCAAACATTTTAGCAGTTTCTTGAGTGGAAATAGCGATAAACGAATTTAATGTAAGCCAATATTGGAAGATGAAAGCATAGCCGCAACACCAACGGCGCCATCATAGCCAAACTGGCTCGTCACTATCTCACTTCCTGATCACCAGAGATGGGCACTTTACCCTATTTTGCTGGTCCGTTCTACCTCCGTGACCTGGGCACCCTTCCGTCATCGTCCCTCCGTCCTTATTGTTTTGTAATAATTGTCCTCTGTCCCCGTCCATCCTAGTCTTATTATAGCACTTTCACCCTTGCATTTCACCAGTCTGTCCCCCCCCAGAAGAAAAAAAAAAATCTGTCCATGCATGACGCTGTGGGAGGGAGGCTAAGATCAGAGGCCAACCCTTCACCAGAGCCCAGCCTTATGCGGGGCACATGAAATGTATGAGGGGGGGAAATTAATACCCAACAGACAACACTTTGCTCCATATATGCACGCAGCACCGTCGATCTTGAATGGCAAGCAAGCGTTATCATAGACAACATTTACATTGCAGGTGCGTTCACGAGTAGTCAAACTCATTCTTACACTTTTGTATGACTGATCCCTCAGAAAAAAAAAAAAAGTTACATCTTGAGAGGTTTACATTCGCAACTACTGAAATTAAACCCCCTGTATGTAATTCTATCTTCAGTTTTGCAATTAATGCTTGTGGCACTTTAGAGGGTGGGTGGGATCAAGCCCTTTGCACAAACGCTGTATACGTGATAGCACACCTAAATTTAAACCAAAATTATAATCCAAAAACAGTACTTCATCTTTTCAAGCATTTCTATCGAGGAAATGTGCACTTGATTGTGAACAAGTCCCACGTAACTGTAAAGCTATTAAAAATATACTTATGTTCATTTAATCCTTACTGTTACACACATCCCCCCGTGTATGCGGATTTGTATCGTCTCCATACACACAAACAATGAAATCAAAGCCCCGGAAAGTTTCCCCAAGGCGCGTAAATGTCCCTGTTCGTTTGGATGTGTCGTTTAATGATGCAACAGGAGTAGCAGCCAACCAATCGCCGTTTTTGATCTTCTGTGAGTTAGCCACGTGCACCACTCCAATCCCATCTCAACAAGCTCTCTGATGATTGCGAGTGTGTTTTGCTGCCTTCATCCACGTTCGACAGCGCACCGCGAAAATCATTGACGTTGCAAGCGCAGACCATTTAAATCCCGCGTTTTCGGCTCTTTCCATCAAAGCCATCCCGCCATCACAGGCATGTTTTTTTTTTTTTGGGTCATTATTTTTTAAGAATGAAATGGATGCGAACCCTAACCTTTCATCCAAAGAGACAGCATGTCAGGCACTCAAACTTGTGCGTGCCCAAGTCGTATCTGCTCACCTTGTTTGCCACAACCAGGCACATTTAATGAGCGTCGGTCTACCAGGAACTTTGGCATTGTAACAAGCAGCCTGTCTGATGTGCCTTTTTGATTGTCCCGCAATTGAGTGGAGTAGTGCCTCCGCCCGCAAACATCAACAAAGGGACATGGGAATCACAACAAGTGGGGAATCATCCGCCCTTTCCCAAGCCGTAGCGTCGTAGAAGGAAGCGATTCACTGCAGTCGGGCTGGAGATGTCATGAATAATGTAGCAGTGCGGAGGTACGCAGCGGAACTCTGCGCCATCCCATTAATAGCTTTTAACAAGCTGACAGACTCGTAGCTGTCCTCAATTGGCCCCCGGGAAGAGCGGGCGGTCTACACAGGGTCGAGCCCATCTCAGGCTAGAATTCGACTTTTTTTTGTTTGTTTGTTTGTTTTTACACTTTCATGATGCAGTCCAAATATGCGGAATGATCAGGCTAACCATCACTAGAATAAAATATGGATGGTGTCATCTCTAAAACATGCATCTCTTGCATTCAAGTAGCAGCCTTTACCAAGCATGGTGTAACCGTGCATAGTTAAAATTGCTGATTAGTTTTTGGTTGTCCAACTAGAATTTAAAGCTCATAAAATATTTCGATCCAAACAGTCTTTTGTAGAATTATCCTGTGTCTGTTACTGTAGACAGAATTCTCATGCCCCCCCTTACACTGCGTTTTAAAAGCCAGGATGCATTTGCCGTAATTCAATATTTTATATAAACAACACTGACTGGGAGTGTGAAGAGCATAGTGTGAGAGCGTGAGAGCCGTAACAGAGGTGGCATGGCACCTGTGGGGAGAGGATAAAAATACATAAATAAATATATACATGAAAAATTAGAAGTCGTATGTGACTAGTCATTTTGATAGGACAGGGAGTGGTGTTTCATTGTCAGCTTGTCTCATCTTGTTGTGTTAAAAGGAGTTGTTTTCAGACTACTGGTTTATACATAACACCAGACAGACACTGTGACTGACTTCATCAAATTATCAGATTATGGGGTGCTGCATGCAGTTCCGCCACTCTCCTGCCTTTGCTTGTTTTTGTGTGAAAAGAAAAGGTGGTTGGTTTCATGCTGTCATTTGTCCTGTGTGTACAGTAATATAAGTACAGATAATTGTAATATTAAGTTGTCCCACCAATTGGTTAACTATGGATAATATATGTGGCACGGGTAGGGTTAGAACCCAACCACAGTGCACCAGACCAAAGTAGTCATTGATGTGTACTTTGAATATCCCCAGAGGAGGCAAATAGTAATATGGTTCAAATACAAATGTAGACCAAGAGTCTCCGTTGACTCAGGAAGCAGGGCCTGGACATGTACTGTTCCATACTCCACTGGCAACACAACACTGCAATGTTGCAACACAACACCAAACAGCCAAGGGGACAGGCAAACATCAAGTGGCAGGTAGGTGGATGGACGTCTCAGTCAGGGACAGAAGGCTGAAGTGATTACAAGTAAAAGAACGAGGGAGCAGGTAGACTTGAAAACAGGAGACCAGTCCAAAAAGTGCTGAAGTCATGCATCAAAGTGGAAGAACAATGTCAACAGTTTGCTGGTGTTTATTTGTAACACGATCAATAAAGATATGATCGACACATCCACGGACCATGGCACCGATGTTCGTAACACATGGTCCCAGGGGTACATCTTCAAACAAAATAATTCACATACAAAAATGACTTTCACACATCTAAGAACATTGAAATGTATTTCACAAAGGCACCAAGAGAACAAAAAAGCAAATAGAAAATGTGTGTTGAAGGAGCACCCGTGGATCTTCTGCTTTTTTTCATGGTGATTTTCCTTTGAAGATACTGTAGATGACAGGATGTATTACGTCTGTTTTTTTTTTTTTTTTTGGAGCCATAAAGTATGTCTCTCGCACATCAAACAAGTTCATTGAGGGGAAACAAGGGATGCGTGATGCACTGGTACTGTTTAAGCTGTGGCCTCTTTGACCCCGCTCACAACTTTAATGCTTGTCGGCTCGGTGTATTGTATGTGTCATACAGTGTGTCGCATATGAGTCTTCTCTATCTCACTAACCCTCCTTCCCATGTGTGTGCCTCTGTTTGCTCCCTCATATTTGTGCTGTGACTTCTGCGTGTGTGTATTCCTGAGTGTATGTGTATGTGTGTTTGGCATCTGCAGTTAACTATTGAAAGTGACAAGCTCAAAGAGGCTCAGAGACTCATCGGGGAATCTGAAGCCAAGGTGGGTGTCTTCGCTGCACATGTGGCTCTAAAAAATGCATCCACCCCTTCGTTTGTTTACCATTGTCATAATCATATATCAGATTAAAGCTTTTAACAATATACAGTCCAGGGGAGGGGGCGGGGGGATGAAAATATTGCAGACTGTGATGAAGAAACTTGATGTGAGACAGACTGGGTTGATGTGTCTTTGTCATTTTGGCTGGTCAATTGTGTTTTTTGGAGCCTAAAAACACCAATATTTGAAAACTGAATCTCAAAGGCATCTAAAATGGGACTTAATATGGACACATTTTTGATAATAACAGAGATAAAAACTAGAAGGAGCCACAGTTGGTTGAGTTGTTGCAGACCTAGACGCCATCTTTAATTGGGCCATCCCACCATCATTTCGTACATTCACTTTTAGGGAGGTAACTGTTTTCGGCTCCAATGAATTCTTCATCACTTATTTAATTCTTTACTGAGTTTGACGTGGATCTGAGGGATGAAGATGCCATAGTATTGTGTGGCTTTCGTTGCACACAACTTAAAGGGCTCGACTGTTGCGTTGCCTGTGACGGAATAGGGATTGAAGATGCATTTCTGCAGGTGCAGATGTTTGAGGAGACACATTCGGTATCGACAACCACCGTTGTACGTTGTCGTCATTAATCGTGTCCATGTTACAAAACTCTCAAAACCTAGCATCAGTGCAGTTACAAAATGGCAGCACTAATCAAAAAGTGGAAAGGATTTTCGTGCCATGTTACACTGACATTTAAAATTGGACAGTAAATCAATCAATCCAACTTTTTTCTTTCTCAACAACATGCTCTACCCTGTGATATTGTTTGTTTGTGTGTGTGCGTGTGTGTGTGTGTGTGTGTGTGTGTGTGTCGTGTGCGTGTGCGTGTGCGTGTGAGTGTGTGTGTGTGTGTGTGTGTGTGTGCGTGAGTGTGTGCGTGTGTTTAAACACACATCGTATATCGTTTTCACAGTCCAGCAGTGAAAACTGAGCTCGCTTGCTCGTACTGCATGAACAGATTCTTGCACTGTACCCCGTTTTTAACTTCATCTGACAGGACTGTCGAACCCTCAGTTTTTGCAGATATCAATACTATTGTCGATAAACCTGAATCAAATGGAATTGCTTACAGTCTGTACTGTTTTTACCCACTTACATTTCCTGCTTGTGGAGTGCAATTTTCATTCGTAATTACCTCGCTGTTCATTTGACGCTCTGATATGAGATTGGGACATAGTATTGAATCACACAGCATTCAAAGTTAATTAGCTGCCACACTGACCTCCTCATTGAATCGATGGTATGAATCCAGACCCCTTTCATATCAACTCGTCATCAATATGGAACGCAACCACACTCTTAATTTAGCAGTTAATTTCCTTCAATTTGCTTATATCAGCACTGAAAGAGGAAATGGGCCACAGAGGGTTTGAGATTGACAGACACATCATCGTCAAATCTGTATTGTCGCAGAGAGGAGCTCTAATTCTAGCCCTAATAAACAAACAGTCATGATGTAATGAATCACAACATGTGAAAAAAAAAAAAAAAAGATGCCAATCACATTTCAAGCAAAGTGGCTTTGGAGGATGCTCATAAAGGTGTATTGGTTTTGGGCAAAGCACACATCTAATAAGCTGACACCATGCCCATGTTTGGGGACCCATAATTGCCAAATTTGCATTTTTTATTTGATTTTTTTCCGATTGGCATTTTGACGAAGACTTGCAGTGTTTATGTGGTGAAAGTGTCAGTGGAGTCATGCTGAGGGACTGCGTTACCCCTCCTCAGTCTCAGCTGCAGTGGTGAGGTCCAGTAATTGCATATTTTAAGGCTGCACAGGCAGATCTGAAACCCCCTCCGCTTTCCCAAAGAAAACAAAGACGTAAGTCTTTAAATCTTCTTGGCAACATAATAAAGCCTCGTAGCAGGTAAAAGAAAGTTCTTTAGCACCTTGATTAAAAAACAAACAAACAAAAAAAACAGCATCCATGTCTTCTCACAGATTGCAGCTGTTCCAGCTGTGCCTGGGGCACCACCTCCGCCACCGCAACCGGGAGGCGCCGCGGCACCGCCGCCGCCTCCTCCTCCACCACCTCCCCCGGGCGGCTGTCCTCCCCCGCCGCCGCCTCCTCCTTTGCCCGGCCATGCCAATGCCCCACCGCCTCCTCCGCCGCCGCCTCCTCCTCCAGGTGGGGGGCCACCACCTCCACCGCCGCCGCCCGGGTGCGGGCCCCCACCCCCTCCGCCTTTCTTTGGGGGCCGGGGTGGGCCTCCTCCACCTCCTTCGATTCCTGTCCTCAAACTGCCGTATGGACTTCAGCCCAAGAAGGTTTACAAGCCTGATACGGTGATGAAGAGAGTCAACTGGAACAAGGTACGTTGAGACGAAACTCACTGCACCTTAAATCATGAATAATAGAAGCTGGAGTTGTATCCCCTCAATTCAATCACCTGAAAGCTTGTAGAGTATGTTGAAAATATCCAACTCATTGAGCATCTAATGCATTAACTCCACACCTTTGGTTTACTATTTCTTTGGCTTTGTTATTATTATTTTTTTTTTGGTGGGGGGGCTGCCACCAGCACGCCACAGAAGGGTACAAGCGATGACAAAGGGGAAGGGTCAGTATGATGATGAGCATTTAACAGGAAATACAGCAATGTGACGAGCAGCATGATGCGGTACACACGTCTTGATCACGGCTACTCAGAACAAAATGGCTAAAGTGACAATGTAATAATATCATATATCTTATTTGCGATGCCACCAGAGGAGTGCACATCAAACATAACATTTCTAAAGCCTTCCATGAAGGCTTTAGAAAGAAAGAAGCGGTCGCATGGATCCCAAAGTAAACAATCCTTTCCCCTCAAATGCCCTCAGAATGGAAAATTGTGATCATCAAAACAGTTATACTTCCATGCCACCTCATCCGAATAACCATTTTTAACTTTAGGCCAGTGTCGCATTCTGACACACTGAAATTGACCTTTTTAAAAAGCCATACATGCAAATGTATTGTGGATTCCTCTACATGCACTAACAAGTGGATGTTTTATGGTGTCAGCGATAGAACATTTGCCATTTTGCCTTCTCAGCTAAATTTTATGTATAAAGTTACATATATTTATGATCGTGTCACTGATGATTAGTCCATGTTCAGGAGTTGTGGTGCGCATTGAAAAATACCTTTGCTTTGCAGGAAGAGTGGTTTGGTGATGCAAATGAAATTCATAAGCACCGGAGGACAAACAATCTATTGTTTTGACAGGCAAAACAGTCTCCTGCCTTCATAGATTTGAAGTGCACGGGTGCCGGCGGCAAATGTGAATTAGTTGGATAAAGTTGTAGTTATTTTTCATCACAGTTCCATCCACAGTTTGTCCTGCCAGAGCACGAATCAAACAACTTTCCAAAATAAGTTCGAGGCAATTACTAAATCATAGCTCCGCATATAATATAGTATAGTAGGGCCCGTGAGTAGTGACAATAGTTAAAGTGACAAAGCTGCTGACATCAGAAATGGATTTAATCGTACACATTTGTCTCCACATAATTTGGATACGCCTTGCAGTTTGTCTTGATGTGGTGGCACCACCTTACCAGTCACAAGTAATTGGAGTGAGAAAAAAAATAAATAAAGTAGTGTCGCATGCCATTGCGAAAGTCTTTTTATTTATTTATTTATTTATTTATTTATTTATTTATTTTACACGGTTTGTTTGAAACTCTACCATATATCTGTTAGAAATTTTCAGTAGTGAAGTTACTACCCTTTAGGCTTTTTTGTTGTTGTTTTTCTCCCAAGTTTCTATTATCATCAATATTGTAACACCATATTTTCAAGAATAGTTTCAGTGATATGCACCCTTTGGGCAAACATATCAGTGGCACGTACGCTGCAAAAATGTAAACATCAACAAGATAAAATACCTTGAAACAAGAGGACTGTGCTTGTTTTTGTTCTGATATGATATTGGCTTTTATTCATACTTTTGGAATACATTTCCAAAAATGAGAAGTTCTATCGAGGCAAATAATGCTATGAGTTTAATGAGCTGAGATATTGGATTGGATACAACTTTATTGTCAAATGTGCTGTATACAGCACCGATGAAATTTCTTCTCTCTCAACATAAAACAAGAAACAAGAAATCTGGACCTCTGATCCAGAATTGTGACAATTATTTTTCTATTTTTATTGAGGCAATTTTTGATGACGGACAAACTTTTCAATTTATTTTTTCTTCCCTGACCATTTCTGTTTACCCCATACGATACTTTAGGCTGGATTAATGCCACTGGTTGCACTGACAAAATTCAGGAAAAAGAAAAAGAAAAAGGGTGACATGATTTGAATATGCTTTTTTTTTTAAACCAGAGAACTCCTTCTTGGGTTCTGATCAATCCAAGGGATTACCTGTTTGATACACACTTCTGAAATTACAAATTTGCTCAAATTGCTATAGCTTAGTTCCAGATGCCTAATGAGGCCAAGCACTAAAGCGAATGGATGAATAGAATCAGATATCTTTAAATCTGAATGAGCTCTCTTCAAAATTTGGATACAGATGTGACATTTTAATATTGGCAAATTCAAAAAGCAGCCTCAACTCAGAGATAGGAAATTCCCTGCAAATCCCATCTTGATCTCATTGAGATAAACCACGACAGAAAGGTCAGTCATCAACACAAATACACACATTAAATAACTCCAACATCAATCTTGATTACAACATAAGTGAAAACAATTAAATCGTGCAGTAATGCAGTTAGCCTTGAAATCAAAGGTAGGTAAGGGGAAGCCTCGGCCAACTAAAGACTACATAATGTGTAACATTTGAATACGTTCAGGTTTAGAGTGTTCCCCTACTTTTGGCAGGGGATAGGGACCAAGCCCAGCCTCACATATGGAAAATCTGCCTACAGATGCTCCATTTAAAAAAAAAAAAAAAAAAAAAAAAAAAAATGGGGGCGGGGGTCTTGTAATCAGGGTATGAAAATGAAACCCTCCCATCTCTTCAACATAGTTCCTTGGCAACAAGATCCCACACGATGGTGCCGAAGCAGTACGATATACTGCTGTACTTTAGACAGGGCTTTGGACCGAGCACAAAAACCCTCCCAAAAAAAACAAGTACGTTTGATATTATCAACAAATAACAGATGCCACATTCTGAATCAAGGCCCATTGTTAACACTAATGATTTACAAGCAATTTGAGCGTCTGCACATGCTTATTCTTTCGTCTGTTCAATCGGTGTCAACTCCATCCTATTGGATATAGGTAATGACACATACGTTAAATACACAGCCACAAAAGTCAGTGGCATTTTTATGTGCTCTCCGATTTGGCTGATAATGGAATCCTTGTGTTACTTCAGATAGTGCCGCAGGAAATGGCGGAGAATTGCATCTGGATCAAAGTGAAAGAGGAGAAGTTTGAGAATCCCGACCTGTTTGTTCAGCTCTCCCACTGTTTCTCGTCACAGAGCAAAGGTAAGAAAGGAGGCGCTGTCTCACCTTTTCGCTTCTCCCCAGCCCCAACATACATGGCCCTCCTTGCTTAATTAATCTCCTCGTGTACTTCATTTAGCATCTCTGTCTAGCCACTTTAGTCCCATGACACTTTTTTTTCCTGAAATATTAATTACAACAGTCAGTTTGTCTTTAATTCTCATCATTGTGCCAATTAAGGCTAGCAATGCTCCTGCTGCAGGGTGTTAATATATGTTTTCTCTCAATGTGCGTTGTATTTGTTCGTTCTATCTTCGAGGAGCATTTCTGCCATCAGCATTCTGTGTGGGCAGACAAAAGGGATGTTTGACCCGAGAAGAGCTATGTTTGCCTTTCTTTGTCCAGCAAGCCAATCATCCATTGAAGATGTTTTTTTGTTCTTGTTGGTTTTTTTCGCTCTGGGACGTATGCTGCTCTGATTCATTTTTTTTTTTTCACCAAGGCTTCCTAACTTGCAGATGGATAGTAACAAAAACTGTACAGATAGGCTTTATTTATGTATGGAATTGTGTATGTGGAAGCACTTTGCTTTCATGGTGATGTGATGTGTGATCCCCCTATTTGATAGTGTGTGTTTGTGTAGTTCACCCCGCTAAATCTAGCAGCGGTGGAGAGGGAAGTTCAAGCCCTGTCAAGTGCTGAGCAGTCAAATGTCAGCTTTGTCAGGCTATGCGGACATAACTACACCCAATCCTTCAGCCCTAGCCATACACTCAACGTCTGTTTGGACACCAATAGCTTTCTTACAGCCTCTGGGTTTTCACCCAAAGCTGATCAATCTTTTTTTTTTTTTTTATACATCTCCGAAATAGGCATTTTGCTCTGATAGCCGCTAGGTGATTTCCTGACATAATACAGATGAAAAGTGAGTCGCGAGGCTTAATAAAGTGGCAGGGACAAGCTCACCGGCCATATTTCACTTGAGGTTATCTGCCAGAAACATTTTTTTCTGAAATTGACAATCGACTGCATACCTGTAGATATCTTCTTGCAATTTGTTTTCTTTACAATTTAGGACATTTCAGAAAAAACAAACAACACATTTTTGTGGCAGCACGGCAGCCTAGTGGTTAGCATGTGTACCTCATGGTTGGAGATTTTGGGTTAAAAACTCAACTCAGGCCTTTTTGTGTGGAGTTTGGATGTTTTCCTGATGCTTGTGAGTGTTTGGTTACTATATTCGTGATGAAAGCCCTGTGGCTTTTTTCAGAATTCCGGATTTTCAAATTTTCATGAAAATTCCTCCAAAAAATTAAGGAAAAGTTGCCTAAAATTAATCCGGATATTCGTTGACAACATTGAACGGGCACGCGTTTGAGTTCGTTGTTTTGCTTTCACGAGCGTAGCCATGTTGAGGCACTAACACTAGTAACAGTAACACCCTTCCCTCGCATTGTCATGGCGTCGCCATATCTCGGAGTTTTCGCAATTTCGGCGAGAACGGAAGCCACACGTGTGCACACAAAAGGCAGATTAATCATTGAATGTTGAGTATTTGAATAACGTTTTGTGTAAACTAATTTATGCCATGTACAGCCCCAGCGCAATGTTCAAACAGGTTAGACAGGCAAGCTGACATACGTGCAATAGACGTGGGTGTTATGAACACGTTCAAGTGGTCATCGTTTGAGGAAAACGGACTTGAACGGAGATGTTTGTCCGACTACATTAGAAAAGTCGACAAACCTGGTAAGTCCGTTAAAATCATATATATATACTGTATATATGCTCACATTTGTATTTTCAGGAAAGTCCACTTACATCTCTGCTTGATACATGTTGATAAACCTGCAATTGGCTGGCTAGGGTTCGTACAGGTCCTTAAAGGTCATAAAAATCAATAAAAAAAGAAGTTGTAAAATTATGTTCTTAATTGTCCATAATTTTCAGGGAAATCTTCTAAAATCCAAAAAAAGTGAACCTGCGGTGTTCATTTCATTTGTGTATGTCATTTTCCCCACCCTTCCAATTCATAGTTTTGTCGGAACATGCAGGACCTGGTACCCGCTCTGCTTTTTCTGCCGTCTCCGATTAGTTCCGACGATAATCACGTGATCACTTTGGGTCATTCTGGGAAACAACAATAGATTGACGCCATCCTGGGGCAGTGAATGGATGGTTTGGTTGCCGGTTCGGCAAACAATTACCGTATTTTCTGCAAAAATCTATTCATCGAATTTATCGATCTCAACAAGTGACAGACAAATATGTAGCGAAGCCACTCGAGCGAAGCACGCCTCAGCAGTCGATAGTTCGCTGCTCTCTGCTGTGTGTGCGTCAGCTAAGCTTAGCTGTTGTTTCGGCTAGGCTAGCGTTTTGTTGTCGTAGATCAAAGCGTATTTGATTTGTGACGTCGGTTGCTTCCAAAAGACATGCGCGTGCGTACATGTTGGCACGGACGCACACACAGCAGAGAGCAGCGGACTTTCGACTGCTGAGGCGCGCTTCGCTCGAGTGGTGTCGCTACAAATATTCCGGTACAATGCTATTTTCAAGTGGCGTGGCTGGAGAAGCCGGAGTTCCGTGTTTGAGTCGTAAAAATTGCTGCCGATTATACATCGGCCTACTGCCGAGTGTGCAAGAAGGGCATCTCCGTGAGAGGTAAAACTTGTCATAGCCTCCTGGTCAAGTCAAATGCATTGCGGCACACAGCAAAACAGAAGAAAATTGATCGCCAAGAACTTGCAAAAGCGATTGAGGAGAAAACTAAGACACTGTCTGGTATTCCCTAATTGTCATATCAGTTTCATATTTGTCAGTATAAAACATGTCTGATCATTGAAGGTGATATGAGGGAAAATAATAGGGTTGGACCATTTGGGATATAGACTTCTGACATGCATTTCAGCTGTTCAGGTGTGCTGGATACTGCTAAGATGGGCAATCAGTACAACAGTTTGTGAAACCAGATTTTCCAGGTGACCCATATGACCATTAGCTTTGTTCTTCGTGTTGTGTTGATTCGAAAATAAATTGAAGTTTTATATTTCCTCAATTTAATTTTTTCTTTGTGTGTTTTATTTGAGAATTAATTAAAACGTTTTTTTTTTTTTTT
>CAAKHF010017770.1:50054-75694 GCA_901007745.1 Hippocampus kuda | reverse complement strand
AGTCCAATCAACACACACTTGACTGTGTGTGTGTGTGTGTGTGTGTGTGTGTGTGTGTGTGTGTGTGTGTGTGTGTGTGGGGAGGTGTGTGTGTGTGTGTGTGTGTGTGTGTGTGTGTGTGTGTGTGTGTGTGTGTGTGTGTGTGTGTGTGTGTGTGTGTGTGTGTATGCAAACAGCTCTGTTTGTGTCAGAGCTACACCCCTACAAGAAAAAGAAAAAAACTATAACCTTGTGGAATATTAGCTTTTATGTGGTATCTGGCAAAATATACACACATTTGGATTAATTAGTATTTATTTGTCGCTTTTTAATTGTTCAATGTTTACAAAAGGAATAAAAAAAAGATACTTTTCACCTGGCACCGATGGAAACAAAGAATGAGAATCGGTGAACAGTTTAACCAGCTCATGTCTTCCAGTTAGCCTGTCAGGTCTAATTCTACTCCAGACTATGTGGCACTGGATCTTAAGACCTGGGCTGTGCTTACTGGCAGCTCGACAAAAGCAGTATGTTCTTTGCCTGTCTATTCGCACAAGGTGACAGTAACGAACAAGGAGTCTCTCCATTTAATGTCAGGATTACAGTCTCACCGTTTTTATAATACCCTCGTCACATCATGTAAAATGGATTTTGGGAAAGTGTATTTTAATCTTAAGACTCTCTTTTTGACAACGATGATGTTCAAATGGGGTGAGTAGAGGCAACTTGGTTGTAGTTTAATTTGTTTCCTGAGTTTAACCATAACTTTGAAACATATATTGCAAGAACAATTTAATCTTGAAGCCTGTCTGTAAACCTATTGTGTTTAGCTTGCATGTATTAGCATTATTACTGAGTAGATTTAATCATCATAAGGGGTGGCACTAAGTAGTCACTATCAATCGAAGAAAGGGTTCCGTCAGTCGTCATCTGTACCTATGGGTAAAAAACAAAAAAAAAAAAACAAAAAGGACGTTTCGCTTCTCTCACAGAAGCTTCGTCAGCGGTAGACAACTCTGAAGCCTCCGTGAAGACCGTTAGGTGCACTGGAGTCTTCACGGAGACTTCAGAGTTGTCTATGGAACTTTCCTGTACGACTGAGGGCCTCCACAAGCATAGTCACTATCAACTTGGGCTGTGAACCATACGCTCATGGTTGCTTATGCTCATAGTCTCCGATCACAAGATGGATCAATATGTCTGTTTCATTCACTTGTCAAGTTACTGTATACTTGTGTATTGTTTACTGAGCAGCAGGAGAAATATTGTAAAGCATTTTTACCAATGTTTAGTCATCTTTAGAATGCCGTAAGGAAAGAAGGCATGGCTGAAAAAAAAGGAGTTGGATTTGAATATAAAACATTTTTTTTAGCAGGAATGTAGCTGCTTTCAAAAAATTACTCCAAAAAAAACACTAAATACTTTTGTTAGGAACTTTCAAAATTCTTATAAGAACAAGATTTATGAGTGGTAACTCCTGCACGGCAGAATGAAGTCAACTGTGATGCGTACTTTGGAACGTGGTCTTTGACTGTATTGATGGACATGGGAAGCATTATGTCACTTTACGTTACATTTGCATACAATATTTTCCAGACCGTTAGGTGCACTGGAGTTTTAGGCACAATATCAAAAAACGGGTCTATTTTATACATTGTCATACATAAGGTGCACCAGACTATAAAGCACATTATCTGTATGAAGAATTGTATGTCACATAGTTTATTGTACTGTATGTTTATTTGATAAATTTAGCGATATTATGCTTGGTTCAGACTGCGTCTTGCATGCTTTTGTTCACTGTACAACCACACGCCAATTCCTTCAAGTGGAGAAGAGAAGGGGCTCTTTTGACAGATGAAAAAAGTTTCAACACTGTTTATTAACCTGGTGACCAGTGGTTGTGTTATTATATTGACTGCAAAATGATATCTTGCTTGACAGTTCAAAAGCGGTAAACATGTGAAAAAATCACTAACCAGATATGCCAAATTTCTCATTCGGCATTATCCAAACCTGCAAGTTTTTTCCTCTATCCTGGTATCTACTGGAAGCTGGCTGTGACATTTTCCTCTGTGTCCCACAGAACGTAATGATAGTGTCCCACAATGTCCCACAACATTAAAAACGTGAAGCCAGAATCACTCGGCTTGCCTTCGGTCTGACCGCAGCATTAGGCTAGCATGACTACCGGAATTTGAATTCAATATGATTAATTTAAAAACCAACTCTGCACCAAATTACAAAGCAGACTGACGAGTTTTGAGAAAATTAAAATATGTTGCTTACAATCAAGGAGGAACATTACATTTCCCCATTCTGCCAACTCAAGTTGAATTGCAGGATCAGAGTGGAAAAACAAGGCTTGTTATTTATATATAAGAAAAGAAGAAAAGAAGAAAAAAGTTGGAATTCTGCAAAAAAGGAATTGTGGCCCTCCAAATGTCTTTTTTGTGTGTGTGTTGGTTTTTCTTTTTTTTTTTTGACTGTTCAGAAAATCTTTTTTTTAAATACACACTAATTACTATAATCTTTCTAAAATATTCAGTTAAGTAAGAGTGTTGCATTGTTGTAATTCTGAATTGAATGAAATAGAAATTCATAAGAATAATAAGATAAAAGTATGCAAGGGAGAAATGCGAGTCAATAACCTTAAAGTTAAATCATATATGCTAGCCATTCTGTCATGAGAAGATTAGAGCAGCAAGGGGATTGTCCCGAAAGGCAACAGGGATTACAACATGAAGAGGCTGCACAGGTCAAGGAGGCCAACTAACCTGCTTTGGCTCAACTCAACTGTATTTATAGTGCACTTTACAACAACCACCGCGCTATGTACAAACTGCTATACATGGCGCAAAATAAATAATATAACAACAAATGAAACAGTAAAACAAAAATCAAGTCTCATGCTGAGTCACAAGCCAAAGAATAAAAATTAGTTTTAAGATGAGTTTTAAAAATGGGCAGTGAGGGGGCTTGCCTAAAATGTAACTATTTATTCATTTTCAACATCACTTATCCTGAACAGGGTTGCGGGGAGTGCTGGAGCCCGTCGCAGCTGACGAAGGGAAAAAGGCAAACTACACTCTGAACTGATCGCCAGTCAATTACAGGGCAAACCTGAAATTTTGTGGGAGGTCATTCCAAAGAGAGAGAGACTGGCATTGGAAAAGGCTCGATCCCATCTGAGCCTTGGCTTAGTCCTTAGTACCTCTAAAAGTGTCTGGTCTGCAGACCTGAGACTCTGGTGCGTAGGGGTGGAGGAGCTCAGCGAGGTAAGGTGGGGCGAGGCCATTTAAAGATTTGAAAACAAATAATAGAATCTTAAAAAGAAATTTAAAATGCACAAGGAGCCAATGAAGGAACGCCAGATCGCATGGCTGCAGGATGTCTTTGCTGTGAGATTGGGAATAAATTTGTCTATAAAATTTACCATTCCCATACTGCGCATTGTACATGTTTTGTCTGTTGGTCTTGTTATGTTCAGTATCCCTTTTATTTTGTCTTGGTTTGGTTGTATGCCTTGTGTTGTAAGTTTGCCCCCAAGGAAAAGGACCTCTTGCACTTCATACTCACACTTGGCTCTATTGTTTCAGTCCATACTTTTGTACGCACTCCATCACCTTATAAAGCCTCTGGTTGTGGTCTTGGAGAATCAAGCCCCATACGATAATGTCATCGACTCCCCCTAAGCTTTCAATATTTTCCATTGCTGTGTGGAATATTTATGGTGTAGATTTTATTCCAAATGGCGGTTAAGAGCGACATGGTGCAGGAGTGGTTAGTACGTCCACCTCACAGTGCAGAAATCCAGGGTTCGAGCCCAGGCTCTGGCCTTCCTGTGTTGAATTTGCATGTTCTATTCGTGCCTGCATGTGCATGGGTTTTCTCCAGGTACTCGGGTTTCCTCCCACATTCGAAAAACATGCATGGTAGGTAAATTGAGTACCTTGAATTGTCTCTAGGTGTGACTGTGAGTGTGAATGGTTATTTGTCTGTGTAAACTGCAATTGGCTGGCAAACAGTTCAAAGTGTACCCTGCCAACTGCCCAAAGACAGCTGGTTTAGGCTCCAGCATGCCCGTAACCCTCATGAGGATAAGCAACCTTGGTAATGGATGGATGGATGGAATCCTCTAATGGTGTTATAAAGTGTTCTAGCCAAATGACAAATTGGGTATTCAGTCACATACAGTACCAGCTAGGTTTATCAAAGGTGCAGTATTTATTACTGCACTCATCCAGTCTTAAATGCCAGAAACCTTGTGAAGCTTTAAGTTTTGTGAAATAGGTTGCTCTTACCATTTCACTGATTTCACCATTTTTTCTCATGTGGGTATTTGGTAGTACTCATGCTTGATTTTTTTAATTTCGATCTTTTAGGCCCATGCATGTTGTTCTCAACTCATCATTCTTTCAGACAACCTGGGATTTGACCCATTCAGTAGCCTCCTGTCCAGTTCTTTTCTTTTGCTGGAAAATGTACCAAGGTGGCAAATCCAGGAACAGAAAGTAACCACAATTTAGCTTTTGCCACGGGTGCTCCTACTCAACCGACAGTCTCCCGGGATACTTGTCTTATTTTGTATGTAAAGGGTATTGTACACAAAACCTTTGAACACAGAAATTTTGGGACAATAACATTAGAGTCACATTTTGAGTCTGTCTCAGCAGTCGTAGCTCTTCACAGCTCTTGTCACCCAAAAGTGATTCACAATTGTCAGTAGCAACCAAAAATTGTACATTGTACACTGTTACCTTTAACATTGACATTCAATTTACAGGTACCCAAGCACTTCATGGGTGGCCATTGTAATCTTTCAACTCTTTCTGTGTATTTTTGGCATTACCTGCATTTCTCTTACATCAGACATGCTAATGACATTTGCTTTTGCACCATTGTCCAGTCTCATAATTATGAATTCCTCTTTAATCAGCAGGTAAGTGATCATTTTTTCATCATTTGTGATGCTGTTGAGTTTTTCTCCTTCATTTTCCCAGTTAATGAGGCCAAGATAGAAAGTGTCACTTAAATCTGTCATTCCCTCCATTTTACATTTGCCACACTTTATTTCTTAGTGTTTGGTGAAACCAATTTGAAAAATAGCTTTTTTTTTCCCAAAAGATACTACCTGTCTGAATGTAAATGATGAAAATAATAGTTAATATAGGACGAAATAGTCATTGCGGGGTGTGGGCAGTGGAAGCTTTACAACACAGCCAGCTTCCAACACCGGGACAGAGCCAAAAAATTAGCAAGTTTGGAATAGGTGGCGCGGTGTGAACGTAGCATTACCATATTCATGATTGTCGCATCGCCACTCTGCATTGTTTGCATAAGATAAGATAAGATAAGATAAGAAAACCTTTATTAGTCTCGCAATGGAGAAATTCCCATTTCACAGCAGCAAAGTTATGAAAGGAAGAAGTAGAACAACAAAATATAGGAGCTGCTGGAAAGGCAGCCACTCACGCAGCGCCATTTTGAAGTCAAAAGAACAAAAATAACACAACACAACACATAGGACACAAGACAGTCGTGCAATCTTCACCACTTTTCTGCATACACTTTTTTGCCTGAAGCAGTTATAGATGAAAGAGGAGAGGATCAATGTGTCCTTTCACCAGTGGATCAGAGACGTCATGCTGAAAATGTGCACACGTCTGCTACAAGCTAAGTTTAGAAAGCTTTTCGTCCATTGACGAAAAGAGATTGGCTCACATCTCCTGTCCCATGTAAATCCACTTCAATTCCAAGCCGCGACTCCCACTTCCACATCCGCATCGGCGCTCCGTGCTAACGCTCCTTTCTTCTCATCGTCGGCTCCTCAAGCCTTACATCCATCCAGCCGCAGACCGTTCAACAGCACCGATCTCTCCGCTGAACAAAGCGGGGCTGTGAAAAATGCTGCCCATTACAGGCGCAAGACACAAGCGCCCCGGGACTGTCCAGCAACGACAGTCAAATGGCGCTGACATTCCTCCCAGGCAAAAACAGTGCTGGTATACCCATGCTGCCGAGAAGGCACAACTACCAAGAACAGAGTCTCCTCCTTGATGAATGTTGTGGCCAAAAAATGCTGAAAAAAGTCCACATCAGGTCCACACGACGTAACAACAAACACAAAGTGACAAAACAAACCAAAAAACAACAAAAAAAGCAAGGCTCATGAGAGCACTTGCCAAGGGCTGCCTACTCGGGCGCCATCTTGACTTCAAAGATGTATATGTGTGTGTCAAAAGATTTCTATTAGTCTCGCTGTCTATCCAGGTTTGTGGTTTGATCTCGAAGTCTCCTACACGGGCTCCTTCCTCATGACTCTGGAGACCAAGATGAACCTCGCCCGTCTGGGCAAGGAGGGCGAGGGCCTCAGCGAGCACGGCAAGGAGTGGTGAGCCGTTTTTCTTTCATTGCCACACTGCAGTCAGTTTTTTTTTTTTTCCTGTACCATTGAGAGAGCAATCGCTCAAAGGCTGTCAGGGAAAAGCCTATTGATTGAGCGAGACGTGTTTCTGTTAGGAGTCGTAATGGCTGTCACATCTCATTTCCCACAATTCCTTCCCTTTGTTATGAAACCATCTCTCCGGATGCTTTACCAATGTGGAATTGGCCAACACATAGTGAGTTTGATAGGTCACTAAAACAACTGTTGCGTGGAGGGAGATTCATTCACTGCCATCTGGGCGTCCTCGGTTTGTACCAGAGGTCCGTTCTTTTTGTGGCAACCCATCCCAAATTTGTATGTAAGTCGGAAGGTAGTCTATCATTGACGCAGTAGTCAAATCAGAAGTACTGTATACATTTGTATGAAATACACGGCTAGGACATAAATATTTTTAAATGAGGTATGTAGTGAGTGTGGCTTCTTGTGCCAGGTGAACCATGTACTGTATTCTTGTTCCATCCAGCTACGCCAGGGGTGTCAAACTCTTTTCACATTGTGGGCCACATACAGCTTCGGTAGATGTCAAATGGGCCGGACCATTAAAATTATACCATACTCTGCTATAAATAACCAATACAACATGTCTTTCCTTTGTTTTGGTGGAAAGAAGCACAAGAACATTAGGAAAATGTTAATGAACATGTCTTTTACAAAACATTTCATGAAGCACTTTAGATTTCCTTCGACAAATGTGCAATTTACTTTTGTCATTCACATATATGCATTGCAACTGATCCCACTGATTGCACTTTAAGATTAAACGAGATTTTTAAAGAAAGGAATTTTTCAACCATTTACACATGTGCATATAAAATCTAAATTTAATCCCTGCCTACACCTTACAAACTAAGGAGAGTGCTATTGAATGTGTAAAGAATAAAGTATTCAAATGTCCTTGATAGCATCTGCTGTGTTGGGTCTGTCTCAGTGACAGACTGAGACCGCTGTTGTCTTCTTCTCTGATCAAAACAATGTTGTCTTCTACTTTGATCAAAACAGTGTGTCCCCTAGCGGATACTCCATGAATTGCACCTCCTTAAAAATATTCATTCCGTGTCTTTTATGCACTTTTAAATTATCCTTCGGGCCTGATCAAACCTCCTTGGGGCCGGTTCCGGCCCGCGGGCCGTATGTTTGAAACCCATGAGCTACGCCATTCAGTGAAAGCTGATGGTTAAAAAAAAAAAAAAAGGACGCATGCCAATGTTAGCTTAGCTTGTTGCTGTTTGTTAGCTTTGATCTGTGCATTGTCCAATCTCACACATGACTGCGATGGTCCATTTTGTGACGGTCCTGCGCCTCTTTGTAAATAAAAGGTGCTTAAAACAGCCACAGGTCATCATTGTGTCGCGTACGGAGAAAAAGCAATGTTTTGGAATTTGCAAAATACCACGGAAAAGAGCTTGATACTCGATGCAATGTCCCAATTACTGCAACTGGTTTGTGTATCCATGAAGATTCCTGCGGTTTCTTCATGCTAATTCAAGCCGTGTGTTTTTGTGTATGCCACAGGGGGGCAAGGCCACGCACGTATTGTCTGGCGGACAGCGACGAGGAGTCGTCCAGTGCTGGTTCCTCAGATGAGGAGGATCCTCCGGAGCTTTTCAGTGACAAAACTGTTCTCCCTGGAAGTGAAGTGTGAGCAAACATCCTTCAGAACAATATTTGAAAATCCACACTAATGTGTTGAATCGGAATGTTCCAAGCTTCAGCCGAGCGACGACTCACTGCTGATTTAACGTAGTACCACCCACTCCTTTCCATCACGTAGGGGGGCTTAGCAAGCAGTACATGCTGTCATTAATAAATCATCAACGTGACTCACGGCTCAGCTCACATCCCCCTTCCGCTTATGTATGGATGCTCTCCTCTCCCTTTGCACACGCAGCTATGTGGGAGGCCACAGGCCCAGCAAGATCATGCGCTTTGTGGACAAGATCGCCAAGTCCAAGTACTTCCAGAAGGCTACAGAGACAGAGTTCATCAAGAAGAAGATGGAGGAGGTGGCCAACACACCTCTGCTGCTCACCGTGGAGGTGCAGGAATGTCGAGGGACTCTTGCTGTCAACATACCGCCGCCCCCTACAGACAGAATATGGTAAGTTCATGCCCGAGGTCCTGGTTTTTAAGGATACAGCACTTGGCCCCCTCTGCTGGATAAAATTTGCAAGAATTATGCCTGATTTGGACATTTTTAACACTGTTCAGCACAGGCAACATGGCGGCATAGTGGTTTGCGTCTGCCTGAGTGGCTTGCTTTCATTATTATGTTTGGAAGAATCAGATTGTAAAGCTCCTTGTAGTGGGGTCCCGTGTCCCAATAATGTCTCGTTTTTGGGTGCTCAGGTACGGTTTCCGTAGTCCACCTCACCTGGAGCTCAAAGCGCGGCCAAAGCTCGGAGAGAGGGAGGTCACGCTTGTCCATGTGACGGATTGGATTGAGAAGAAACTAGATCAGGAGTTTCAGGTAGGCTGTGGCATCTTGAATTGGTTCGTATTCAAAGCGCTCTGGAAGTTGCTGTCCACTTATGAGATTTTTATGAACTTGAGAACACAACACGTTGCAGATGTTTCATGGCGTAAATGGAGGTTGTAAATTTCAACAGTGCAATTAATTTATGGCTTGCTTCTCAAACACGCACTTCAAAGCAGCGTAATAAATAGCCAAGGTAATGAATGATACTTTGTGTGTTGCTGCTCCTGACGTACTCTGTCACACGACTGCAGCAAAATACCCGCTTAGATTAATCACAAGCTCGGGTGTCCATCACACTCCAAAATAAGACTGCTAGACGTACTTCAGCACACCCCGACATGACAGAGCGGACGTAACATCAGTACATCAGACACATTGGTATTGATATATATAACTGTCAGTTTAAAAAAATGACTTGACATGAGGAAAATGTTCTTTTCTTGTTTGTTTTTTTTTGGGGGTGCTACTCCAGTGCCTGTCATGATATCTTTTGTCTTCCCGACAGAAAATATTTGTCATGCCAAACATGGATGACTTGTGGCTACCCATCATGCACTCTGCCATGGACACACGTTCAAATGCCAGCTCGATTAGCGAGTCAAACGATGCCTTGAGAGGCCCGGACCCTGAAGAGTCTGAGGTCTCCTACATATGAAGAAGACGTCGAGTCTGCTGTCTTTCGCCATGGCAATACATTGATGCCGCACCTCCGAGGGAGTGTTGGTGTCTATGCGGCTCAGATTGATCCATTTGTGGCCAATTTCAAAAGACTGGGCGTCTACTGTTTACCAAACGTACGTATTGGCGTTATGACAAATTGATTGAATAGGAACCATCAACCTGTGATGTGCAGCTTCACCAAATTACAGTTGTACAGTGTCTATTTTGGGGACTTTTCCGATTGTTTGCGAAAGGTTTGTCAACCCGAGTGGGCAAATATTTGTAGGAACGATGAGAAAATAACTCCCGTGTTCATATGTGTACACAAATTTCCGTCGGTCATCATTGCTACCTGTACCTGGCACGTGTATTCAGACAGGTCAATGGCGACATAAAAGTCAGCATGGATGCAGTTCCAGGCTGTAATGCTTTCAACTGAAACCTTAACGTATGGAAAAAGGACTTTTAAAATGAGAGCGTGGTACGAATTTCAATGTACAGTACGTGCATACACAGCAGCCAAAACCTTTGCCGAAATCTGATGAATGTGTTTATATGCGTTTGCTCATTCACCTGACGACGTGCTTCTTAGAAACAACTTTTCATTCAAAAGCCAGGGATGCGTTTTTATTGCCAAAGCATTCTTTCTCAGTCCGGCTTGAAGGGTAATTGGTTGTGAATGTCAAAAGTGCGCTTGCTTTGAAATCTGTACTTGCCAGACTGATAGTCATCAGCAGGGGTATTTTATTTATTTATTCTGTCAGAATATGAAAAACATTTGGGGTGGGGGTGTCCAAATGTGCTCATCTGGATTCTAGCCATATTTTTTCAGTAGAATTCTAGAGGGTGAGAACATGCAGCATCCAGCCAGCCAACAAATACTTACTTTGCCATTCAAACACTTGCTGTTTACTGCGTAGCGTGCGCACAACTTAAGTGACGATTCATCCGTCAATGTTTAGTTGCCTTAAAGGCTATTTTGTTTCTCTAAGTGTTGGTTATGTGTATAAGGCAGAAAGTGCCTTTATAATAAGCAAACATTCCTCCACAGTGAACCATTTTTTTGCAGCCATGCTAAAAAAAAAAAGGGGGAAAAAATGTGCCATTATTGTCATACAAATTGTTTGCACTGTGAACATTGCTGTTGTGTTCAGTGATGTCTGAATGTTATGGTTCAGGTCATTGTGGATCAATTAAAAAAAAAAGATTTTGCTCCAATAAATGGGTGTCATAATTGATAAAGATGACCATGAGGAAAAGGGCATTCATGTAATACTCAGCATTGCTTTCCTTGTGCATAACCACAGCACAATACAGAGAAGAGACATTGTCTACAATCCAGCATTTCCGGTTTCATGGAAATTAACTGCCAAGTATTTTGGAAAAAATAACAGTCACCTGTTACTTGCGTGAGAATTACACGACAACTGTGTCATGCTTTAAGAGGAACTTGGGGAGAGCCACCAAGGAACTCCACTTATAACAACACGTGATTTTCTTGCAGAATGTACTTCTTTAACCTGCATGACCACCAAAAACATGAACCAGGTTTTAAGTGTAGCGCATTATTCATGCCGCAAAACAACAATCAAATGAGACTCATATTGTTGATGGGCGAAAATGCTTTATTTGAAGATGTATGGTGCTCTTCGTAGGCAAATGGGTCCAGGACATCAAACTGAATGGGAGGGGGAGAAAGCCCACTTAATTTTAAAAGACCTTTGCAAATCTCATTAAAAAGTAGTACAACTTACACTTAGGCTTTTCCCGATCCGCCACGTCACCGAAGGCTGCAGCATGAAAAGATTTAGATGCATTTAGACTACAGCATACAGACACAACGCGTGCATGAAATATAATGTTTATTCAGATTTTAGGTTAACTTCATTTTATATCGGAAGTCTAACGCACTTGAATCATCATTAAACAAAAAAAAAAACAGGATTTGCGTTATGAACGCATACTTACGTTGTCGAGAACGGCCTCCACACGTGCTTAGCCACGTGGCTGCAACGTGACAACTATTTCACAACGGCTTGGCTTTCAACTCTGGACCAAGAAAAAATTGCAGTGGGGTAAAATGTAAGTAGCTTGGTTAGCTTTGTGTGGATGAAGCAAATTCCTTACCGTAACATATTTGTCAATCGATGCGGCCCAGTGCTCATGCTGACCCATCGAGACAAACGAGCCTTTAAGCAAATTACGAAAATAAATATAATTAAAGGGTCATCTCGGATTGAAACGACTAAATAAAAAGTTAAGTAAATAATTTGTGATCATTAAGAACACTCTCCGGAGGACAGACGGACTAGCCAGCGAAATCATGTTTAAGCAAGGTTTGCCAAAGCTGCAATGATAACCGGACACGAACCCGGAAGTTTTTTATATCTTTTCCGGGGCCTCTTCTCGTCTCCTATTGGCTGGTACCGCGACTTCGTACTCCCCTCCTCCACTCTCGTGGCACGTAGACCACGAGGTCCCGCCCCTTTTCCTGGTTTCATTTCAGGAAGCAAAAAAAAAAAAGCTAACAGCGTATGGTTTCAACGCTGGCTGCCATAATGCCGTTTTTAGCTGTTGACCAAACACTTCACAACATTCGCGTCGGAAGCCAAATGACGTCTTGTATGGAGTGAACGGACGTCAAAGAGCAGTCGCCTCCTTTCGGCTTTCAGACCCCAAATGATGGACTGGACAGTGAGCACCCGGGCCCTGGTGTGGTGCATTTTGCTTTACTACGCGGCTCTGCCACTCCAGGTGAGAACTAGCTGACGTTTGAATTCACATTCTCTCAATACAACATTGCTAATATTGTCTCGTAAGTGAAAAACGAATTCGTCAAAATGAATAGTGGTTATGAGCTTGTGAACAGAAGCTGCTTAGCTGTACAAACACACTGACATGAGGTAGGGAGCTGGACACAACCTGGCGAATAAACGTAAAATGGCGTAATGGATAACTTTGAAGTTATTTTTATTCATTAGTGACAATGGTGGTGATATGTTGTCTGCATCGCATGTTACATTGATTCTTTTATGTATACTCTTATGTCATTATAGGAATTGTACATCAAAGCAGCATGGGTTTTTGTAGCTTGATTCGATCCTCCACTCGGCCCAATAAACCTCAGTTCGGCTGTGACGTGAAAACGCTGTGGTGCACACCATGTATGATGGAGAGTAGAATATAAAGAAAACTTTCCGTAGATGCTACAGAAGCACAAAGAGCAATCCATCTTTAGAGTTGAATTGTATCACAGCAGAGGAAGTATCAACATGACTTGATGTTTTTAGAGTACATCACACTTTCCCCAGGAAGTCACTGACCCCATCACATGTCACATCTCCATTTTATCTCAGTGGACTTCCGTTGGCTCTTGTTCTCACGTTGGTTAATTTGCAGATTTTATTTAGGGCTAACATTTAACGAAGGGTCCAAATTCCCCGGGTTCGAATCTTGCCTTGGGCCCTACTGCGTGGAATTAACTTGTTCTTGTTGTGCAGGTTTTCTCCGGAAGCTTCCCCACACATTCCAAATCCCGTGCATTTTAGGGTCATTGAAAACTCAAAAGGCATCTAGACACCACATTTGGTTCGCGTGGCGCTCCAATGTAGGGTCGGGCGTACGGACAATGGCAGCACCGCACGAGCTTGCAAATATTTCGTGCTGGTTGCTAAGGAGGAAGTAGTCTGGTAGTGGGTCCACTGGTTTGGAGGTAAGGTATAGGCTGCTGGTCGTCAATTTAGACTGGTCAGGATCTCAACAGAAAGCACCGGCTTTGCCCATGTTAGAAGTAGAGGGAGAGGTTCAGTAGTAGCAAAAAAAAAAAAAAGCAATGGGTTCATCGAATTCTAATGACATGGCAAGACCTCTGGAAGGTTTCGCTCATCCGTGAGATTCAGCTTTTTCAGTTTGACAGCCTCAGGAGTTGCAATTCACCAGTGGTTGGATTGTTGACGCCCAAAAACAAACAAAATTTTCTGCTGCATCCTGTTTTGACTGTAGAACTTTCCCCAAATATCTTGCTGTTAACGCTCAGAAATCACTCTGCCACTATCTCTCCTGTTGGATGCGCCGAGATGTCACAGCGCGCCTCGCCTGAATCTGTGGCATTTTTTAATTCAGGCACAACTGTTGCAACAAAACGTTTACTTTTTCTTGTAAAAGAACCACCTTGTGTTGAGAATTTGAGTATTTTTAAAAGTAAAAATGACAGCTTTGTTGTTGTAAAATTCACTCATAAAGTCATGCCCCCTTGTAGTAGTACATCTTTATTGTTGTTCAATTACAAGCTGAAAGGGCATTAAAAAGGCATTTTATTCTTGCAACATTTTTCTCTGAAATCAAGATTTTATCCTTGGATAATTCTAAACTTATGTCTTCGAATTAGAACCGAATTATTATTTTTTTGGTCTTATTCTTCCTTGGTACAGGATAGACCTGGATGTAACCAGCACACCTTGCGGCGTTAGCTTAAATCATCTTGAGGGAACAAGTGACTTTAGCTCAGCAGATAAATAAATTGGCTTTCGAACAACTTTCTGATCATTGTGCCCTCGTCTCCTACCCAAATTAAACTCTTAAAACAATTTTCCCCCTGTCAAAGAATGTGGCATTGACCAACTGCTGGGTTTCAAACCGTACATCTGTGCTCTCTGTGTTGTGCTCAATGACCACATGTGCCTCAATGTATGTTTGTTGCCTCTTATAGGTCACCGTGTCCTTCTAGTTAAGTCACCCAGCACCAACACAGGCTGCTTTCGGTCACAAATAAATTGTGGTCTTGCGCTATCTTATCACAGCTGCAGATTGGGCTGTGCGTGTCCGTGTGTGGGTTCGACACGTGACCGGCGCTCCGCTGAAACACCGCCATGCTTCTGATAAACACACAAAGGCGACCATGTTTGACATGTGCTTAAACTAAGATGTGGCGTAAATGTCAAATGCGATGGCTTGATGATGACATGCACTAAATCAAGACACAGATCATGTCGTTTTATGTTTGCTCATGCAGATGATTCCAGTGTTGTGTTAAGAAGTAGTATGTTAAACGTCTGCCTTGCATCGGTGTCTGGTAGGAACGTGAAGAAAGGTAAACAACCGTGGGTTGCGCTCATATTTGCACAGCCCTGAAGGAAAACAGACAATTAGTCCGTTCATATTACAGTTGCAGTGTTGCATTTCCCACCCCCGTTTTTGGCCCATATTTAGTTTTTCTGCAAACAGGCTATTTCTACCAAGGCGTTTGCTGCGCTACGCTACCTTTGACAGTCACAGTTTTGCGATTTGCTTTGTGCCCCTATGACTCTCGCCCCAGTCATGGTCTGAAACGCACCACTTGGCCCGCCGTTCAGGATGCTTGGTGATGCAGCTGGTGCACAGCACAGTGACACTTCACCCTGCTGAGAACACAAACCAAAAATGCTTGCGCTAAAGTCTGGCCCAGTTCCAGAGGGGAAACTGAAAATCTCGATCGCTGATGCCGCCCAGTTCTCCAATCTGATGAAATCCTCTTACACAACAAATTCATACCACGTTCAAATTGGAACAAAACTTGTTTCTGTATCATGACTAGTAACAGATGTCCTGAAATGTTTTATATATTTGCCGTTCCCTGTAAAGTGAGGACGCAGAATACTACGAGCACAGTCCAGTTTGAGCGGTCACAGGTGCACAATATTGACAGGAACGCTTCAATAGGATGTGAGATTACAGACGGATCTTTCAGAGCAAAAAAGGCAATTTACAGGGCTCTCATTCCTGTTTGAATGTTTCAACTGATGTGCATGACGTCATTTAAAAAAAAAGAAAATAATATTGTAGGGCGGTCCGGTGTTCGAATGGCTAGCATGTTGACCTCACAGTGCAGAGGTACCGGGTTCAATTCCATTGAACACTCTAAATTGTCCCTAGGTGTGAGTGTGAGCGTGGATGGTTGTTCGTCTCTGTGTGCCCTGCGATTGGCTGACAACCGGTTCAGGGTGTCCCCCGCCTACTGCCCGAAGACGGCTGGGATAGGCTCTTGTGAGGATTACCGGATCAAAAAAATGGATGGATGGACAATAAATAAAGATCCAGGTAATTAGAGCAATGGAACCCAATAATTTTGACTCATGTGAACTGGTGGGCACATTTGCACTCCATGACGAACTTTGCACCTCTTGGGGGCGGGGGGGGGTTCATTGTGTTCCTCTTAAGAGCTCTTGAAATCCGCCCGCCTCCGCCCTCTCCCACCCATCAAAAGTGGCTAAATGCTGAGATGAGTGTATTAGCAATTATCGGTGGCTAATCTGCATTGTATGCAAGGGGACAGTTCAAGGGGATTAGTGAGCGATTTTAATCAGCACCTGAGAGGTTCAGCTAAACATGGATCTCTGCTGCTCACTTGTTCGTGGTTTAACAAAAAAAAAAAGTGTTTGACAGTCTTGATACTTTTTCGTTTAGATGATAAAACTGGGCCTCCCATAGGGATCAAAAGAAAAATACATCAAAGAAAAGCAACAGTCAATAAATCCAGGAAAGCTTTGTTGTCAAAGCTGCATTTTTAGAATTCCATTGCAGCTGAATGCAGCAACTCCCCTCAACCATCATGCGTTAGGGAGTAAGACAAGTCATGCCGGTGGAATGAATCTTGAGTTGACTTGGGTTTAATATACTTGTTTGCCTAGTAGCATATTTACCCAAGTTATTTTTAACTTTACTGTCACAAGATCAATAAATAATAGCAACACGTTTGCTGAATGTCTGTGTGGATTCTCGTGTCATCCAGGTTCTGGTAATCCACCAAAAGTTGGACTCTCCTTGTTTGTTGAATTTGTTGTGTTTGACAGATGCTATTATGCTATGGAAAAGTCAAACTCATCTGGATGGCACGTGCGTGGGATGTTGGGTCACATGTTGCTTTTGTCTCCCCTGATCACTTTGCGTCTCTGTGAAAATGATTGCTTCAGGCAAAGTCCATATGAAGACAATGTTTCGAAAAACGTGGAAGGAAATTCCAAGAAAAATCATTTGGGAAAAAAGGCCCGAATTTGTGTGTGTATGTTCATAAACATGATCAAATATTGTGTAAGCAGTTGTGGAAATCCCCACCCGCAGTTCTCCAAAATGTGTTTTCATTGCTCTAAAACACAATCGCTTGAGAAATAAATGACAAAATGCACACATAAGTTTGTTGACATTAATGGTAGAAGTTTTTAAATCATTACATTGGTCTCATTTTTTCATAACACAAAAACTTTTCATTTGACCAAGGTTGTGTCAACCTTTTGTGTACTCTGTGTACTGTGGACTGGACCATATTTGTTTTCATTTGTGTACTTGGTGCTACACTACACAAAGACAATTGAACGGTTTCCCCCAAAATATTGTTGCTGGTCTTGCTAAGACGAAGAAAATAATCAGTACTTTTCTGGAACTGAATCACATATCCACAAGTTTTCAATTTTTGCTGTGTGAAATCTCCTTCGAAAAAATATTGGCCAGTTCATCAACCCTCACCGACGAGACTGGTGTGGAACATGAGTGATGAGCATCTTGGGACATTGGAACACATGTAGAAATTCTCCAAACTTCTACCATGCCACGCTATTTATTTTACATAAGGGATTGCATAAATTGCTGATTCTCGATTCACTTGTACCACAGGAAATGTAGCATCAACATGTCCCGCTTTTGAGAGACGCTTCTGGAAGGGTTAATGACGTGTGATTTGGTTCCAGCTGTTAATGACCAGAGAACCGATGTCTCTTTGCAGGTGTTTTGCAACGCCAGCACGGTTTCGCTCCCTGAAAACTTGCTCTTTGTGTCCACCCTGGAAGGAAACCTGCATGCCGTCAGCAAGAAATCTGGGGCCATCAAATGGACGCTGAAAGAAGGTAAGAGGAGAAGTACAGGTGACTTTTTTCTTGTTGTTGTTGTTATTGTCCAATTATAATCTACCAACCCCGAGGCAACTTGTCTTATGTTCGTACTTATCCGGATAAAACATGTGACTGGTCATGGATAGTCACCCTATGTGCAGCTTGAAAGTTAGGACCACGGATGAAGCCATCAGGAAAAATAGCGCAAAACATGACTTTGAATCCACGGGTCCTGTTTGAACTGACTCAATGTTTTGAAAAAAAAAAGTTTCCGGGATTACTGCAGCTGTTGTGTTTGGGCCTGCACTTGAGTAATGCCGCGAGGTCTTCTGTTGATTCTGGAAAGCGTGTAATGATTAACCGAGAGAGGGGCAAATAACGCCTGCAGTGAAGGTCAAAGTGGGCAAGGGCAAGCCAACATGGCGAAGGTTCTGCACCTTGCGGAGTCCCCCGCACGCTTTGGACCTGCAATAGATAAGATAGACCTTGGGAGATAGATGTGTTGTTGTAGATTGTTCAACTCGTGTCGTTTTTTTTTTTTTTTTTTCACCTAATCCCGAGCATTAATAATCACAGTTCAGATGCCTCTGTCACATCATTTTTTTTTTCTTTCTGGCAGATCTCTTAAATTCTTTGACTCGCGCTGTGCCAGTGATTCACGCCCATATGGTGTGTTCAACATGAAATCCACACAACTCGTCAACTCACGATAGCAAATCCACTCACACGTGCACCGCACTCCTACCGCAACGCCGGGTGCGGGCTTCACACGGCGTGATGCCATGCAGGAAATCAAGTCGTTGTTGTTGTTTATAAACGCCCTCCGCAATTACAGCCCATGGATACTGACACTTGTTTCACCAAACAGTTATTTACCACCCCCAGGTAACCCCCCCCCCCCCCCCACACACACACACAATCGTTGACTCCTTCAGGCATCGCTAATATATCAACACCATCTGGTCCACACCCTGTATGTTCACACTAGAAATGTGCGTTGGTCACGTTGTAATTCTTGTTGATTGTGTATTTAGAAGTCTATTAACTCGTGCCGCTTTTCGGGGCAACAGGCACCGTGATTTGTCATTTTTAATCAACTTGCTTTAGAAGTTTGGATCAAATATGATGCCGTGGGATCTCCCAACATCATTACATGCTGGTTGAACAATTTGTCTGACTTTCAAGACAGTGTTTGCCGTCGAGATTGATTCTTTTGGGGGATTTTTTTCTCAGAAAATTGGAGTATGAGAGTTATATTAAATCAACTGTATGGGGACAAAAAAGACAAGGGAGGAGAAAATAACCCAAAAAGATTCACTGCGCGGCGCTCGACATGGCTCAACACAATCGGCCATTCTGCTCCGCCAGACACAGCTACTGGTGATCATCTCCGACTGGCACTGAAGCACTTGGTACAAACCCCGTGAGGAGATATAGAACAAAGCTAAAGACACTGGGAGTTAATCCTTGCATTTTAAGGTGGTGGACTTTGGAGATTTCATTTTATCATAAGGTTTCTATATGCCTATGAAAAGCCTTCTGTGTTCTATCGAGAAATTTTAGGGTCATTGGAGCTCGTTGGCGTTTGATGAGCCTGAATATTCTTGCTCTCCAACTCCTGGTCACACAGTCTGTTGTGCTCGTTTATGCTTTTGTCAGTCTTGACTGGCAACTTCAACATTTGTCATTTTCTGTCCTTACAGATCCAGTTCTTCAAGTCCCCACGCATGTTGCAGAGTACGTAATTTACGTGAACAATGGTTCAACGTATTTATAACATGTGAACTTCCTTTAATGTAGCTTTCAGTAGTTGCTCTGAATTATACTTGTCATTCAGGTAATGGCACTGTTTTGTTTTGTTTTGTTTTCCCTGTTCCTTCCAGGCCAGCCTTTCTGCCTGATCCCAACGATGGCAGTCTGTATTCTCTAGGTGGAAAGAACAATGAAGGCCTGACAGTAAGAGGAAATGACTTTAGCACAAATAGTGTGCTCTCACTCTCGTATGTTATCATAAAATGACGAGGGCATTCCTGTTCGCTAATGTTGGTTTGTTTGTTCTCAAACAGAAATTACCGTTCACTATTCCGGAGTTGGTGCAAGCGTCTCCCTGCCGCAGTTCTGATGGAATCCTTTACATGGGTAAGGCTGATTATAGCATCTTTGTCTTCACCCCCATACTCTGTGTCTATTAAAAAGTCCAATACATGAAAAATAAAGGAGGAAAATCGAAATATCTAAAAATATCCAGTAGGTGCAGATCCAGTGTCAATACAATCTCTTATGATGCCCATCAATCCTTAATCGGTCAAACATTCTTCATCACTTGGCAGCATTATCACGTGAATGGTGACTGACAAATTGTTTTGTGTGCGTGTGTGTGTAGGTAAGAAGCAGGACCTCTGGCACGTGGTGGACCTGTTGACTGGTGAGAAGCAGCAGACGCTGACTTCGTCCTTTGCCGACATGCTGTGCCCTTCCTCCTCTCTCCTCTATCTGGGACGCACAGGTGAAAAGAACAAAAACATTTTCTCACATGCAACTTTAAATGCCCCTTCAAGATGTTACATCACAAGAAGAGAAAAGGGCTTAGGAATGATATTTGAGTGTTTGACACATGACACCACCTATTCAGAATGAAGTTTCACCTTTCTACCCACTTGTATGCATTGACACCCTGAAATAGATCGTGGGCACTTTCCGCCATCCCATTCCTGATGTTACATAAGCAAAACAATGCATTTACTGCCTCATGGCTCGTGTCCCTGTTGTAGAATATACCATCACCATGTATGACACCAAAAGCCGAGAACTGCAGTGGAATGCCACTTATTCGGACTACGCCTCCACCCTTCCCGATGATGACACCAAATACAGTAAGTCACCTAGCTGCCTACGCTCTGTCGTGACTTTATCTGACGCGAATCCACTCCCCGGTGACCCCGCAGAGATGGCCCATTTTGTGTCGAACGGCGACGGCCTGGTGGTGACGGTGGACAGTGAATCCGGTGAAGTCCAGTGGGTCCAAAACTACAACTCGCCCGTCGTGGCCATGTACATCTGGCAGCGTGAGGGGCTTCGCAAAGTCGTCCACACCAACGTGGCCGTGGAAACCCTGCGCTATCTTACGTTCATGTCCGGAGAGATGGGCCGTATCACCCAGTGGAAGTACCCCTTTCCGAAGGAGAAGAAGACAGACAATAAGTTAATGTAAGCAAACTGAGTCCACTCTGTATGGTCTTTGCTGTCACAAATTTTGGAATCCTCTCTTTACGCGGTCATCACGTGCATAGTGACAAATGCCCTCGTGGCCATCTGCATTGACATAGGTCATGTTTTGTTCTTGCTTCACCCCCCCAAATTGTTTACGTTGAATCAACAGCAACTCAACTCAATTTTATTTGAAGAACACTTCAGATGAAATACAGTGAAGCACATAAATACAAAGTACACGTAAAACATAAAAACAATTTAAATGGAGAGCGGCCAGAATAGGATTTACATGCTTCCTCTTCAGCATTCCAGTTAAAGTAAGAGCAGCTGAGATTTGACCCAGATAGAGACGTTTGACGGAGGGTTGGCTGACTCCAAAATAAAGTGCATTACAGTAAATCATGCAGCCAAGATGTGATGAAGGCAATGCATTATGGTACAGCGGGCAAGTTGTGTGCTCCATTTTGGCTCAATTACTTGATGATTCAATTCAACACAGTTGACTGAAATTTCTCATGCCCATCCCTCGTGCAGAGTGTGGGGTACCCCAGTAGGAATACACAATGCTTGTTTAACTCTGCAGTAGATTATCCCCCCCCCCCCAATGATTATTTTTGTATTGGGTTCACAGCTGCTCTTGTTTGTTTCAAACATGAAAACCAGTCCTTTCAGTTGTTGGTTTTCAGTTTCGGAAAGCACAGAATGTTCGTTTTCATTTTCAGTCTGTAGCTCATTTCCCTTAATCCGGTTGTACACATGATTAATCACAAGTGAATGTGGTGCCAGATATACATAACAAATATATATAAATATATATATAATTTTATTGGTTTTTTGATTTTAACTGTTTCAGGTCCACTTTGTATGTGGGTAAATATTCCACCAGCCTGTATGCATCTCCCTCTCTGGTGCACGATGGAGTCACGGTGGTGGTGAGTGACTCTTGTGTTGTTAACGCTCCTGAATATTAAGACATGAACATATTACATGTACATATTCATGTTTAGTTTCCCCAAGGACTAGCATCAGTTTTTATTCATGTACTGAGCCCCTGATAGAAAAAAAAAATGTTGGAGCGCTGTTTTGGGAATACACATGCCTTTATTGTATTGTTCGGATTCTCATGACAGGAAAACATTTCTGGATTCCTTAACTCATTCAATCCCCATTATGTAGAAATACGTCTTGAGAACCCTCTACAGCTTGCTACCCATGACGTATTTGTACGTCATTTCCTTTATTTTGCACCATAGTGTGCAGAAGGGTCTGAGACAGCCTCTGATTAAGTATCAGGGTTGTCTGCATTGTAAGTCATTTAAAATCTGTCCAGACTTGTGTCCGGTAGAGTAGCGTTTAATTAGTAGAGGGTGCATTTGAACCAGTAGCGATGGAGAAATCAAAACAATTATATGCAACCTGTGAGGATTGCTTTTGGGGAAGAAAATCTTCCAGCATGAATTTTTTGGAAGTATCAAGTTGCTTTCGTCCGCGCAAAAGTAAGAAGCAGCCATCAAAAGAGGCTCCGTGTGCATGAACATCGTCTGCCTCATGCAGAAGCCACACCGCAGCGAAAGTGCCTTCGCAAGAGCAAGTAAAGTGAAACCAGAATGCGGTGTAAGACATGTTGTGTGACCTCATATTAGGGCAATTGCTTCATTTTGTATCATACACAAAAAAAAAATCTGCACAAATTGCAGGGTGAACGGGGCACGCGCATGCGAGCGCACAAAATTGCTGGGTGGAGGGGACACACGTGCACGTACAGTGCACTTACACATGCAAACATAGACGTACACATACGGACTGAACTCATTGTTTCACTTCTGTTCATAGTTCATTTCATCAGTTCAATAGAGTGCAGATAAATATTTTTGCTGTCAATTGTGTATGTTGTTTTGTAGCAGGAAAGTCTGATTTAGATGTTTGAGCAAAAAATAGTGGTGCTAAACTTGAAATGCATGCTTTTGCAAAAAAGGTCCCTTTTTCCGTTTTTTTCTTCCGAATAATGAAATGTAGCCATTTTCTCATGATTGATTTCAAAAGATAGAAACAGCCTTTCTCATCTTTCTTTCAGCAGGGTTATATCACAATAGAACACGGTAATCTGTGGGCCTTTCAAATCAGTCAAAATCCAGTAAAATGGGTGGGATTGAATGAGCTAAATATTTTTTTGCATGTGCAGCCTCGGGGAAGCACCTTCCCTATGCTGGAGGGTCCAGACAGGAAGGAGACGGACGAGGACGAAGAGTGTGTCATTACGCCGAGCACCAGTGTTAAATTCAACTCTGCGCTGCGCGGGCGCAACCGCATTAACTACATGCGTAACTACCTGCTGCTCATCGGTATGATAGATGGCATCATACATTTAGCAAAAAGCATACTGTTTGCCATTTCAAACATGAAAGACTCATTTTTAGGTCATCACGAGACACCTCCTGAAGCTCACAACAAGATCCTGGAAAGATTCCCTGATAGCTTTCCTCGTAACCAGGCCAACGTCATTCCACCGAGTAGTAACAAGAAAGCTGAGGAGGTTTGTGTGTGTGTGTGTGTGTGTGTGTGTGTGTGTGTGTGGATCCCTGCGCACACACTTTGATAAGTGCGATGAAATCATCAAGCAGGAGGAACCGTCAGCACGCGTCACGTGACCTGTTGCTATTGTTCGCGACAAGCTACTGATCAGCGCTGATTTGTCTTTGTTTTTTGTTTCCAGTCGCTTGAGTCTAACTGCGTCGACTTCTAGAAGGTCCCACGTCCCCTGAAGGTACCGCGCGCCTTCCATGACCTCCAAGGTCATCATCAGGATCAGTTCAGGGAGCAAGGCATCCCTTTTTGGCGGCGTCCTTTTTGCAATGACGTCACAACGGCAAAGCCCAACGAGCCGCCGACTTTTGACCTGTGAGCAGGTGACGCGTGCGCGCGCGCAATATTCGCCTGTTAGCCTAGCGCCAGCCGTTAGCCGAGGGAGGAAGGCCAGTTTGAAGTCAATTGATTTGAATGTTGTTTGTTTTTTTTTTTACCGAGTTACTTTGGTGAATTGACTGTTGGCGTGTGGCTCCGTGACCAGCCAGCATGGCGTCAATCTTCTACCTCTTCCATGTTTGTTTGTTGCAGGAAAATAAGGCTCACAGTCTCGCTCACAATTTTACATTCTCAAGTTTGAAGTTTGTTTCGTAGCAACGGTGGTGATGATGATGATGATGATGATGATGAAGTGCCATAATGAAGTGTGGAACAGCCTGGGCTTTTATTTTGAAGGGAAGCTGCTTGTTGATGTTTGGATTCTACTGGGGGAGGGGAAAGAGATTTATTTTCTTGAAGGCAATAAATGATTTTTGTGGACGTGTTTTGTGTTCTGACAGTCATGTGATCACCAGGAAATGGATGACGTCACTTTGAGCGCGCCCTGTCGCTCCGTCAAGTGGCTTGGCGAGTCTTCCATTTGGGATCTGCAGGTGACGGTCATCGTTGTCGGCGAAGGGAGCGCGATGCTTCAAGGTTGCAAAAGTTGGCCAGACATTTGCCGACGGTGGTTGTGGCTTTTCGCGTCCCGGGAAAATGTTGCCAGACCGTCTGACGAACCGGACCGGAGCGAAGTTGACGAGCCGTCATCGACGAGTCCCTCCTGGATGTCGCGTGAACGCGCCCGCTCGCGGATGAGCCGATTTTGTCGCGCGTTGAGTCAATCGAGACGAGTGGCGAGCGCGCGCTTCCCGCCGGCCGGCAGCAGGGGGCGCCGGCCGGCCGGGGGGGAGGAGGAGGTGGAGCAGGAGGAGGAGGCCCGCGGCGCGCTCCTTCCCTGGCTCCGGTCGGGCTCGGCAGCCGTCGCTGCAAAACGAGCCGCTCAGACGCGCGAAGGCGGACGCCCGGCTCGGACTCGCGCTCGCCTCCTCCGACCTTCAGCGCGATGGCGCGCGGCCTTCCTCTTGTCTGCCTCTTTCTCTCAGGTGAGCCTTTTGCAACGGACGCCGAGTCGGGACTCTGAGGTTCGGGGTTCGAGCTCGTGTCCAACTGCCAGCGTCGCTGGCGTCGCGCGACCACTCGCTCATTGCCGAACCGCCCGCTCACCCGTGAACGAGGACGGCAGATGCTGGATCGGCTGAGAGCGTTTGCCCAAAACACAGTCGGGCTGAAACGATTCATCCAAGCCTCCCGATTCAGCGTTGAGCGCAGGGGTCTCAGGGGAGGGGGAGGAGGGGGGCACCCTACTTGCCATGCAAGCTTGGTATTAGCGCCGCCCCGCGCAGCGAGCTTCCTGGGCCCTCTCGCTGCAGTTTTTTTCTCTCTTGCGTTGAGCTGCAAGGCTCATCTCGTCGCTCACGCTCATGACGGCCGGCGGGGAATCGGAGCGAGCGCAAGGCCAAGCCGCGCTGCCAGCCGGTGCCGGCAGTGCTGCTGTTCATTTTCAAATCCCGATTGGCGATGACAACGCGCAGCTCGTTTTCAGAAAGAAACGGAAGTTTGGCTTGTTGCCGTGGGCCACAGGCAAATCCCGACTGACATTTGCGCTGCTCACGAAATTCCGCGTCACGACTCGACCCCCGCAAACATGCCGAGCGGGACGCAAAGTAGCGCCGAGCGATCTTGCCAACCTTCCAACAAAAAAAAAAAAAAAAGCGGCCGCCTTCTGGCCTCTCATCAAGAAACGCGGCGAAGATGGGACGAGTCGCGCTTGTTTTTGCCGCTCGCAAAGCACTTCGACTTGGCCGGCGGAGTCGACGGCCTGCCGACCTTTTGTCCGCGGCGACTTCCGGACGGACTTTGCTCGCTCTTTTCCTCCACCCCCCGCACCCCCCCCCCTTCCGCCGCGGGGACGGAACCCGTTTGCAGAAAGTTGCCTTGAGCGGCCATCGGCGCGTGAGAAGGCGCCCGATGAGCTCCGCGTCTTGAGATGGCTGACCATGGCGCTCCTTTGGCGGCGATTGCAAAGAAAGGCGCAGATGCTTGACCGCACGCCCCGCCCCCCGCCCCCCCCCCCCCCCCCCCTGCCTCCCCCCCCCCCGGGGCC
>CAAKHF010017770.1:5393-33232 GCA_901007745.1 Hippocampus kuda | reverse complement strand
GCGCCGACCGGCGCTTGAGGTCTCCGAGGTCTTCGGTCCCGAGCGCGACAAACGCAACTCGTTTCAAATGCGTCGAGATGCCGCAAAGACCAAAGCCGTCAACGCTTCGGCCCGTCGTCGAGCGGCACGTTTCCAACGGCCAACGCCAACGTGAAGACGTATCAAGCCATACGCCTTCGCTCCCGGCGAAAGCCGTCAAGGCCGGCTGACCTCGCTCAAGCTGCAAAACGGAGCCAACGGACAGCTTCCGATTGCCGCCGCATGCGCCGATTCTCTGGCCCGTATGGAGGGGGGGGGGAAATCTTCCACGGCGATATTGGCCGTTTTATGTTGCCATTTTGCTCTCAAACGTTGCGCCGCGCCGTCTCCGTTGGCGAGAGGACGCCAAGACGGAGCGGCGCCGTGGCCGTTGGTCCCGCTCAAAGCCGCCACGCGCGGGTCTTTGCGCCTTTTCAGCCTTCCCGGCGGCGGGCGAGCGGCGTCATGGAGCGCTGGGGCAGCATCCAGCTGGACGTGCCGGACTTCAGCAACTCGGTGCTGTCCCACCTCAACCAGCTGCGGGCCCAAGGGCGGCTGTGCGACATCGTGGTCCACGTCCAGGGCCGCAGTTTCCGGGCGCACAAGGCGGTCCTGGCCGCCAGCTCGCCCTACTTCCGGGACCACATGGCCCTGAGCCAGATGAGCACCGTGTCGCTGACGGTGATCCGCAACGCCGCCGTCTTCGAGCAGCTGCTGGCCTTCTGCTACACGGGCCGCCTGCGGCTGCAGCTGCGCGACATCATCAGCTACCTGACGGCCGCCAGCTTCCTGCAGATGCAGGAAGTCATCGACCGCTGCACGCGCATCCTGGAGGGGATCCACCTCAAGATCGGCCCGGCCGACCGGGAGGCGGCGCCGGCGCCGGCGCTGCCGGCGCCAGCGCCGCCGCCCCCCCGGGGCCCGGAGGCGCCCCTCGGCGGGGAAGAAGGGGAGCCGCGCAGCCCGCCGGCCCGACGCCGCGGGGACGCGCTGCTCCGCCTCCACCGCGCCGGCCGCTGCTACGTGGAAAGCGCCGGCGAGGCGGACGAGGCCGTCAAGACGGAGCGGCGCATCGGGGCCGCCGAGGGCGGGGCGGCGAGCGCCGAGGCCTCGGCCGACAGGTGAGCGGCGCCTCGGCGACCGCCGCGACCGCCGGCGCGTTTTCAACGGCGCGCCTTTTGTGTGCGCGTCAGGTCCAGCCCCTCGGGCGGCGCCCTCGCGGACCGTCGACGGGCCGCGAGCGAGTCTCCGAGCAGAAGCGAAGACCCGCCGCGTGCCAACTCCCAGGTGCGGCACATCGGCTTCGGTGGCCATGTCGTGAGTCGCGCGTGTCGTGAGCCGCCGCCTGTTTGTGTGGCCGGCAGGGCGAGGAGGCGGCGGGGGCGGACGAGGACGACGCGGCGGGCGAGCGCTGGTTCCGCTACAACCCGCGGCTGACCTGCATCTACTGCTGCAAGTCCTTCAACCAGAAGGGCAGCCTGGACCGCCACATGCGCCTGCACATGGGCATCACGCCCTTCGCGTGCCGCCTGTGCGGCAAGAAGTACACGCGCAAGGACCAGCTGGAGTACCACATCCGCAAGCACACGGGCAACAAGCCCTTCGCCTGCCGCCTGTGCGCCAAGAGCTTCCCCTTCCAGGCCATCCTCAACCAGCACCTGCGCAAGAACCACCCGGGACAGCGCGCCCGGAGCGCCTCGCCCGAGACCACCACCGGCGCCAGGGGGGCCTCGCCGGCACGGGAGGACCCCGAGGGCGGCGGCGGCGGCGGCGGGGCGCCGTACGGCGAGGGCCCCCACGCGTCCGTCTCCACCACGGGGCCCGACTGACGTCGACGGGGGCCCGGGCGTCCGTCCCCGGCGCGGGGCCTGACCGACGCCGAGGGGGTCGCGGCTTGCCCGTCCGCGTCCGAGCGCGCCCGCCCGCCTCCCGTCTTACTTCCTCCTTCCGTCCTTCCTTTCTGCCTCGCGACAATCGCGTGAGCAGCGGCATCAATTTGCAGCCCAGCCGAGCTCCGTGGGGACCCCTCGGACCGCCGTCGTTGAGTTCGGGTCTCAACTGGTCCCAAGCTAACCTCACCTCGCATAAGCTGATCACGCTCCGTTACCTCTCGTCACCACCGGGAGCGCTCATCTCTGCGCTGACATTTCCTGTCCGGGCAACATTGTGAAGGAAAGCCGCTGGTAAAAGTGTTTGGTTTGTTTTTTTTTTTGTTTTTTACGTGAAGCCCGATGGATGAAGACGGTTCATGGCCCAAGGCGGCGGGTGCGCCGGGCTAACAATGCCAGCGCGCTTTGTCCCAGCGCTCAGGCCGCCGTCGTCGGCAGCTGCGACGCGAGCGGCCAAGATTGGAAGGAGCCAACCCCGGCTCGCCGGGCCGGGCGTTCCGCCGACCGAGCCGCGGCGAGACCGACGTGTGGGACCCCCGTCGACGGTCCAAGCCAGCGCCGCGGCCGGCACGCGTTTGCCACTCGCTGCCCCCTCCTCGCATCCGGGAGCGTTGCGCTCTTCTGACCACGCGAAATTCTGCAAAGTCGCCCTCGAAGACGGCTTGTGACGAATGGCGAGTCATGATGGGGAGCCGCCTTGGCGCCCGGGCCCCCCCAGTTGGAGCGCGACGTAGCAGAACGCGAAAGCTAAGCAAGCTGACTTGTGCGAAACCACAACACCTCAACACGACCTCCTCCCGACTTCTTACCTCACGCGATCCCGCCTCTCTCCCCCCCCCCCCCCGCTGCCGCGCCTTCGTCCTCCCGCCTCGGCCGCGTCCTCGACTCCGCCGACTGTTGCTCGTTTGCTTGGCCTCTTTCTTTCGCAAAGTGTTTGGTAGGCGGAGCCAAAGAGTCTTGAATTGAATAAAAAAGAACTTTGACTGAAATTGCGCGCCGCGTGTGTTTTTGGAACTCTCCCATCGCCAAGTCGCCTACTCTGCGGAGCTTGGTACTTGACGCCTTGCTCCTCCTTGAGAGTCTCGCTTAGCCGACTCGTTCTTCAACCTCGGGAGCCTTTGTCCGTTCTTTCCTCTCCAGAGCCCCCTCGGACACAATCGTGGCCCCGCGCTTGCGCTACGCCAAAAGAATGGCCGAGCGAGTACGGCTCAGCCGGCTTGAACTCTTTGGAGCGCGTTTGCCGCGTCCCTTTTATTGAGCGCAACACCGAGACGCCGACGCGCTCTCCACTTGAAATGCTCCTTCGTCGTCGGATGGATTCTTCCGGCACGGACGGCGAAAGGGCGAAGGCGCGTCACGCTTGGCAGGGGCGCGCCACGCGGCCCACGAAGAGGAGCGTGTTGATGGTCTTCTCGCGGATCAGCAGCAGGAAGGGCCGATTGACCCGCAGCACCTCGACGTCCAGCTTGACGGATCTTCCCGACGCCACCGCGGTGGAGGACGCCGACGCCTCGCTGCCCAGCTCGTTCACCTGCGGGGGAGGGGGGGGCACGCGTGTCAGAGGACGCGCAAAGCCGCCGCCGATCGACGTGCAACGCACCTCCAGGAAGGCTTTGTGGAAGGCGTCACTGATGGAAACGCCGTCGCCGCCGCCGCCGTCCAGGAGCCCTGAACGCAACACGCACGCGCGCCTTAGTACGCTCACAGCACACAAGTCGACGCGCGCCCCCACCTGGCAGGCTGGCGTTCTGCGGGCTGAAGATGTCGCGCAGTCCGAGCGCGGTGAGCGCCTCCTTGAGGCGGACGCTGTCCTCCAGCCGGAATCGCGGAAGGTGCACCGCCACGCGCGTCTCCACCATCTGCTCCAGCCACACGCTGAGCGTGGGAAGGTCAAGCTCCGCCTCCACCTGTTCACACACACGCGGACAGACAGCAGGAGGCGGGGCTCGGAGGCGGGGCTTGGAGGCGGGGCTCGGAGGCGGGGCTCGGAGGCGGGGCTCGGAGGCGGGGCTCGGAGGCGGGGCTCAAAGGCGTCGGCGGCTTACCTGCGCCAGGGAGCGGCCCTTGTCCGGCAGCAGCAGCGTCAGGCCGAAGTCGCGGCCGCGGTAATCCATCTCCAAGAGCCGGAGGCCGTAGGCCGGCAGGCGGGCGTAACGGAAGCGGTTTTGCTGGAACATCATCTGCACGTAGCAGCGGCGCTGCGCGTCCACGTGGAAGGGGGCCACGTACGCGTCCTCCTCGTGGAACTCGTGCAGCCACCGAGCCTGTTGAGAGCAACGAAGAATCGCGTTTCCAGATCATTTTTCTTCATTCATTCATCTTCCGAACCGCTCGATCCTCACTCGGGTGGCGGGGGGTGCCGGAGCCTATGCCAGCTGTCTTGGGCCAGTCGGCGGGGGACACCCCCAATTGGTTGCCAGCGCATCACAGGGCACACAGAGACCAACAACCATGCTCGCCCACACCCACGCCGAGGGACAATGTAGCGTGTTCAATCCGCCTGCCGTGCATGTTTTTGGAACGTGGGAGGAACATGCAAACTCCACGCAGGGCGGCCGAAGCCGGAATCGAACCCGGTACCTCTCGATATCAACTCAGATGATTATTTCCCAAGAATTTTGGTGCTCTCCAGTCAACGCCGTTGACGCTTCAGGTGTCGAGCAGCTCGGAGCTTTTTTTGAATGGTGCCGGACATGGTAAGCCCGTTGTTGTGAGGCAAAGCGTCATCCCTGACTCCATCTTGGCTGTTGGCTTTCTCCAAATGTTCATGATTCTCATTTTATGTTTGAACATCTCAGTCTGGTCTTTGATGTCCATGATCTTCCCTTTGCTCATGTTTCTGTCGAGAGCGTCTGATTGGCTGAAGGAAACAGGAAGTGTTTTCGTCGCGGAAGGAGGAGTCGTGCTCTCGAACGTCTCTTTTTTTTTCTTTTCAATGAAACCGCATTCAAAGGATTCCGTCTCTCCTCTTGCCGTTCGCCAAGTGGAGCTCGCCACTCCAAACAAGCGAGCCCTCAACTTCCTCTTTCGCGTGTCCACGGCGACGACGCGACAACGGATGGATTTTCGAATGCATGGAAAAGCATTTGAACATCCAAAGCAGAAAGTGAATCATCGGTTCAAGTTGATGCCTGTTCTGCGCTGTCCATCTGAACGGACCGTCCCGTTTTTGAAGAAAGCCGCGGAAACCTTCCCGTTTGTATCAGATCAAAAAAAAAAAAACAACAACCAAAGATAGCGCGAGTTGGCCGAGCGCGAAGGCGTCGACTCGGACCGGAGCGCGAGCGGTCGCTACCTTGAAGTAGATGCTGTTGACCAGGACCAGGACGGCATCGGCGCCGATGGCGCCGGCGGGCAGCGCGTCACGGATGTTGTTGTCCGTCTTGTTGGCCACCCAAGCGTTGATGGCGCCGCGGGATGCTTCCGGCTCGCCCTGAGGCACGGCGACACCTTTTAGGAGGCGTGCGGACAAACGGCGAGCGAGCGCCCGGCCGCTCCTTCGGCACCGACCCTCAAGTCCAGCGACATCATGTCGGCGCCGTAGACGCGCCGGCTGATGTTCTGGAAGGTGGCGTCGAAGCGCAGCGATCGGTCCCCGAAGAGGCGAGTGGCCACCGCCAGCTCGGTGCCGGCGTCCTTCTTCCTCTGCAAGCGACACAGGAGCTTGGCGAAGTAAAAGTGGACTTGAGCCGACGTCCTCGCCGTCACCGAGTCCAACTCAAACACCTGCCGGCACACGCGCGCCCACGTCAGTCGGAGGCCAGCCGAGCGCCGGCCGAGCGCCGGCCGGCTGGCTCGCTAGCGCCGTCGCCACCTTCACGAGCTCCTCCAGCGTGCGTCCGCAGGCGCCCAGTTTGGTCACGGAGAAGGCGGCCGACACGCCCAGCGGGGACAGGAACACGTTGCTGTCGGCGGTCCGGCCGAGCGCCACCCGGCGGTACAGCGACAGCGCGAAGCGGGCGTTGGCCGCCGACAGCTCCCACACGCGCCGATCGGTCGCCGTCGGCACCGAGGCCTCCAGGGCCTCCCTGTCGGCGGCCTCTCCCTCGGGGGCCCGGTAGACGCAGCGAGGCTCCAGGGCCGCGTCCTTGGCTTTGATGCCGCACGGGTCCTCGGGCGCCCGGCCGGACGCCACAGACAAAACGCTGACAAGCAGCAGCCACTCGCAAGAGGCCATCCTGCGGACGGCCGCTCCAGGCGGCGGAGCCAACCGTGAGAACGCCCGGAAAACGCCCCCAAGTGGCGAGCCATGCAATCGCCACTTTTCTTCCTGCACTATTTTACTGGATGGCAGATTCGGAAAGGGGCGGGCGGGAGCAAAAAAGACAAGGTCCCGAGTTGATGACGATGTCACACTACGACTGTGAAAGTCGCTAAGACGCCAACCGCAAAGCACAAGCGGCCAAAGTTGCACTCGAAGTGCGCTCGAATCAACGTTAGCGAAGCCAATTCGCGGCCGTCCCGAACAGGCGGAGGAGGCAAGCGGCCGCCGGTTGCGCAAACCAGTGGCGTGCGGTGAGGTTGATGATTGGTGAGGCACTGACTCCTTTAGTGTCAGATTTACAAATATAGAAAGCAAAAAGGGTCGCTTATTCAATTGGCTCGACGTTCTATTTGCGACATGCAGATATACGGCGAGCGGCATGAGCCGGTTGCATGGATCGACCCAGTTTGTGATGATTGAATGCGCAGAGGTGAGGCTCTGCCTCACCTGCCTCCCCTGAGCGCACGTCCCTGGTGCAAACGGCTACCGGCGCTTTCTTGCTGGCGGCCTCCACCGACGTGCCCCACCGTGACCGTCGCGGCCGTCTCACGCGCTCGTCGGCGCACCTTGGCCGACGGTCGTGGACGGTGACCCCAAGCGGGCAACAAAATGACCCGCAGCGAGCCCAAGATGGATGGAATGCATCCCAGAAAGACGACGTCCCGGCTTGCATCCGTTGCGAGCTTGTCCTGCAATGCGACGTTCTACCGACGAGTGCGCACGCACGACAACGCGGAGGCAAACGCAAGCTACTCCTGCGCGCAAAGAGGCACTGCCCTCAGTCAGGACGAAGACAAAGTGGACTGAGCATTTTTACGTGGCGAGGGGCAAAAGCAGGGAAGAAATTCAACGTAAAGATCACGCCAATCGTTTTATTCGCAGAGCAGGACAAAAGTCTGACTTCTTACCTGGGCAGATGACACGCGTGATTTATGCGTCACGGAGGTCAGTGACCTGCGCTGTGCAAACATGGCTTGGACCTTGGGACCCGGCGGGGGCGACGCTCCCTCCTTTTGTACTCGACGAGCCCAGCGTCCGTCCAGCTGAAAAAGGCAGCCTGCCTGCGAGACCAGCCGACGTTCTTGACGGCAGCCGCAACAAAGCGCTTTCCGCCACATTGAACATCATGCGCAACGTCGGGGGCCTTTCGCCACTCGACGGCTCGCACGTCACGCACGCTCCACACTAAGCCGTTAAGGACGAGCCCAAACACGCCCTTTCAAAGAAAAAGCACTTTATTAGCGTGAGCCAAAAGAGACCCTTTCAAATTAAAAGCAGGCACCCGAGCGTTAAAAGAGCTTGGGCAGCTGTCGGAGGCGACTGAGGTCCAGGATGTTGCCCACCGAGGCGTCCCCGGGCGCCGGCGGCCGGCCGGCCTCGGGCTTCTCCTCGTCGCCGTCGGGCGGCGCCGCCTCGGGCCCGGGCTCCCTGATCCACCGGCTCTGCGGGAGGAGCTGGAGCGGGCCCGCCAGGAGGCCGTGGCGACGCATGTAGGCCGCCGTGGCCGCCGACATGTTGCTCGGCGACAGCGGCGAGAGGGCGGGGCCCGGCGAGGTCGCGTCGCCCGGCGGCGAGCGCTTGAGGTACTGCAGCAAAATGGCCGTCCCGTCCGGGTCGCTGCCCAAAAGGTCCCGACAAGTCAAAACGGCCAAAAGCATCTCCCTCCAAATTAAAACCAGATCCGGATGAGCAAACGTTTGACGCCGACGAGACGCTGCGCTTCCTCTCCGGCCGGCGGTTACGTGACGTGCGTACCTGCGCTGCTGCGACATGGCCGTCACGACCTCTTGGCCCTCCGCGCCGCCGCTCGTCACTTGGGCCGTTGCCTGAAGGGGACAAGCACGCTATGAGGCAGGTCACGCGCACCGGCGGGCGTGAGCGGCAACGGCCCAACCGGCAGGGCTCCCACCTGCCCGTCCTCACGGGCTTGAAACAGACACGGGGGAGGGGGACCAAAAGACAACGGCTTCGCGTTCAAAGTCGATCTTTGATTGATTGATTTGGAATCAATGGGACGATTTAGCGGTTCTGCCAATTTTATTCTGCCAAATGTACCGAGCTCGCCCCCCCCCCCCCCCCGCCATCGCACCACTTGTCGTCCATTTTAGGGCGGGCAGCCAAATTAACGGCACAGCTGCGCTCGTGCTCGCCAGACACGACCATCTTTGACCACTCTTATTTTGAAGGCGGTGCTTCCAACATTCCCACCCCGACTTTCAAAATAAAAGCCGCTCAACGGTGCCCCGAATAGCGCCAACGAGCTTCGCGTTACGCCGGGCATGGCGGCACAGGGAGAGTCCGCTACCCTGTTGTCGACCGGCTCAGGTCGTACGACGGCGACGGCGGCGGCTTCCGTTTGGGTCGATGGCAGATGAAAGGCGGAAGTGATTTTGGTGGGAGTGCCGCGCTTCGACAGACGAGCAGCGTTTGTTGCTCGAGTGGCCTTGGCCCAGCCCATACGGCGAAAGAAGGCCGGCGTCGGGCCGACCGACGGGCGGCTGTCGGCGCTTCCCGTCCGCACGCGGCGCCCTCACGAGGACAAAGAGTGTGCGTCGCGTCGCGTCACGTACGTGCGTGCGGTCGCCGTAAAAGCAGGGCTGCGTCTCGACCGGCGGCTCCCGGCCCGCGACGTCGTCTTCCCGGGAGGGCGAGGCGAGGGCGCGAGGGACCCCCTGGGGAGGGGGAGGCGGAGTCTGAGCGCACCAAAGGAGACTGGCACCTGAGAAGCAAAATCAACAAATCCAAACGGGGCCCGCAACAGACGAGTCGACGGGGGGAGCCTCACCCGTTGCCACGGCAACGCTGCTGCTGGTACAGGTGCCCTTGGTCTCGCGGGTCGGCCGGACCGCCTGAGCTTCCAGCAGCATCTGGACCTGCGTGCGCACCACATAAACACGTGGATTACAAAACAAAAATAAAAAGAAGAAGCAAAGCGGAGACGTGGCGACGGAGAGGCGCACGAGCTACACCAGGGCTCCGAAGTGGCACGACAACCGCTGTGATGACGCGAAACGGGCGGGGCGGTGGCCCCCGACGACCGACTTTGGCCCCCACCCCATGCGCGCCACCCCCAAGGCCGCCCCGCCTTCCCAAAAGTTCCCAAAGACCCAGCGGCATCTTTTTGGCAACGTGCTGCAGCCATCAAATCCAACAGGGCGTGATTATTGGCTCAGCCAACTACTGAACTCACTCCATCAAGCTGAACCGTTTGAAGCTGAAATAGTTTGACGTGCAATTCATTGCATTGGCTTTTGCGTATGTGCTGAACGCAACCTCCCGACTTGAGTGGAGGACAGGCTCCCTCCCGCCTGAGGAGAAGCGCATTCGAAAATGGATGCATGATCAATTGAGTGGAGAGGCCAGACAAAGGTTCAACTTCCCGTCAGCCATTCCTACCTGCGCCTGCAGGAGGCGGAGCTGCTGGTTTTGCCAGAGGAACCGCTGGTCGTCGCACGATTCCGTCTCATAGGAGGGGCGCGCGGGAGGGCCAAGAGGCTCGGGCGCAGGGGGGCTGCGGGTGGTCCGCTGAGGGTCGGGGGTGCTGTGGAGGAGAGGAGGAGCGCGCTCCCCGTCGTCCTCGGCCTCGGCCTCGGGGGCGCCGCCGTCCATCAACAGAGAAAGTTCCGGAACGGCCGGCTGAACGGGAGGAGCCTGAAAAGCGAGACGTGGCGTGGGCCGGGCCGCCAGGCCGCGCAAACGGCGGGCGGCGCTCTCGCCTACCTGCTGTGCAGGAAGGTGGGGGCGAGGCGAAGGGCGAGGTGACCACTCGTCGTCCTGCACGCCAGAGTCTTGCTCGCTGACACATGTCGCCGCCGCCGGAGGAGGAGGAGGACTGTCGCTACCAACAAGGCATGCGAGAAAGACTCGGGATGGAGGCCTTCAGACACCACGGCCCCATCGCTCCCTCACAAAAATCGATTTCTCAAGCGTAGCCACAGTTTAGTCCAGTTCGGTCATCACGTCTCCGCTTAAGAGACGTGCCGCATGAGCCCATCTCAAGCGGCTTTCGTTTTGCCTTCAAGGCTCGCCGAGACCGAGCGCCTCCGTAAGGCCGCGCCTCTCCGACACGTCAGCGGTCAACTCGGAAAACGAAGCGACGGGGTCCGACCGAAGGGGCGCGCGCGAAAGCCAAAGGAGCGGCGACTGACCTGCCCAGGGAGCGCCGGGCGTCTCGGAAGACTCGGACTTGCCTCGGGTGGCCTTCCGGGGTCAGCTGGAACTCCAAAGGCCGGCCTTCCGCCGCCGCCGCGCCCTGCCGAGCAGCGGCGGCTCGTCACCTTTCGGCCTTTGGCCCGACCTCCCGCGCGCCTCCTTCGCACTCACCTGGCAGAGCGTCACGCGGCGCCGGGCGCTCAGCAGCCGGCACTCCAGCCGCCGAGCGGGGGCGGACGCGCGAGGCCGGCACTGGAAGAAGGCGGGCGCCGCGCGCGGGGGGGCGAAGGTGACCAGCAGGAAAGCGCCGTCCTCCGACAGAACCCTGACGAGCGCACGACAAAACGTGACCGCGGTGCTCGGGGCGCCTGCGCTTCCTGCGACGTCACCGACCTGTCTTGGAGGGCGGAGCCAAAGAGGAACCTGAGACACCAGGCGCACACGTGAGGGTTGGACACGCGGCTCACGCCGCTCAGCCAGCTGCCAGGCAACGGGAAGAAGGTGAAGCTCGCAGCAATACCGGCGCACTTCCAACAAGCCGTCAGTTCACGGCAAAATTGACAACGGCGAAGCCGCTCCTTCACACGTCGGACGACGGTCCGAAATGCGGAGAGCGCTCTCCTGCCCTTTGGTGGCAAGCGTCGTTCATTTGCTGGCCGCAGCTGCGCGCGTGGCCGACAGACTTACATGCCCACCAGCGGCAGTTGGGAGGCTTTGGGGTCAGACTCCAGCAGCAGCAGCAACTTCCTGCTCTGATCCACGGTCACAAACCTGCACACAGGCACACGCGCCATCGGTACGCCGGCGCCTCCGTCGCGCGCCACGCGCCCGGCGACGGCCTCACCCTCGCCGGCGGCCGCCCGCGCCGCTCAAGCTCCTGAGCAGCGCGGTGGGGATGACGGGGACGGGGCGGACCGGCTGCGCGTCCAAGCGCACGGACGGACACACGGACGACCAGCCCAGCCGGAAGGACGCGGCGTCTCCCCGCCGCTCGCAGCTGACGCGACCTTTCACCTTCATCAGCTGGCACAGATCCAGGGGCTGCCGGCCGCTCACGTGGGCCCGCAGTGCCTGTCGACACGGCAAAGCGCTGCATTTCGTTCCACTCGACGCGCACGGGCCCCGAGCTCGGACCGTCTCTCTCTCTCTCTCGGCTTCGGACGGTCCTCGAGAGGTCGCCGTTCAAGAGATGAAAATTCGGACAATATCGCTCACGTGAGCTTGCCGCGCCGGTGCCGCATGAAATCCTCGGTCGGGATGGGGAGGGGGTAGAAAAGAAAACAACCCCCACGGCTCCGTTGCCTTTTTGCGGCGTGCCGGGCGGGGCACTTTTCATTTTCCCCGTTGGGATGAACCGAGACGGCCAAAATACACGCGCTACGTCGAGCTGTCGAAAGCTCTTGTCTTTTGCTTTGGTGAAAACAAATGAATCGAACAAAGGAAAGCGAAAACCTTTTGATGGTGTGCGTGTGTGCGCTTGTTTGAGCGAGCGATGGGCGGGACTTACAGAGATGGAGCGCGTCAGCTCAGCCTCCGATTGGATGACGTCCTCGGAGCTCTCCTGGCCCGAGAACGAGCAAGGAACCAGCACATCGCCCGGCACCGCCGCCGCAGGGACGCGGCCCGGGTCGGCGGCCCGCTCTCGCCCCGGATCGAAGCGGTCCAGCGTCACGGTGACGCCCTCCTCGTCTGGGGACGGCAGAGGACACCGACACGGCATCAAACGCGCCGCATTTGGCCGTCTTGTTCCGGGAATGGACGGCATATTTGAAAAGGCAAAATATCTGCCGAGAACGAATTGGCCAAGCGACGACTCGGTCTCTTGACTTTTGGTCTCTTCGACCGCTTTCTTTCTTCCACTTTGCCCCGGTCGTCCCCGAGCCGCCACGCGATCGACGGCCCGGCTTGTGGATCGGGCACCGAGATCCGCCCGGCCCGCACGCGGAAGGGCCGCCGGGCCGGTCGCAGATGCCGGGCAAGCGCGCCCCGCCGACCATTTCGGCCGGCTTCGGTCTTCACACGCGAGGCGCCGCGAGGCGAGCCGAGCCGTGACCTCTGACCTGCGTCCACGGCCACGGAGCCCAGGAAGAAGCAGTGGACGGGAGACGTGTCGCATCGCCGGGCGTGACGCTGAGCCAGACGAAGGGCCTTCTCGTGCAGCAGCAGGCGCGGCATTCTAAACGCACACAAACACTTGCGAGTCTCCGGACGGCGAAAATGAAGACATTAGGGGTGTTCACACGTGCACATTTGGTCCGGCACTGCACCGGCGCTACGCCAGTCGAGCGTTCACACGTGCACATTTGCTCCGGCGTAGCGCCGCAATAGAGCTTATACCGGACCAAATTTGATCCACCTCAGGGAGGTGGTTTAAGAATTTGGTCCGAAGCAAATGCTCGTTTGCGACGCTACGCCGGACCAAATGTGCACGTGTGAACGCAACTATTGAGCGCGGCGGCAAGACAAGAGCGGCGTTAAGCACGGCGACCGTTCATCACATCAGGAATAAAAGACCAGTTTTGAAAACGGGGACAAATTCGGAGAGCGGTCAAGATGCTGCGGGCGCGTCGGCTGAAAACGCAGCCCGCTCGACTTTCTGCCGTTTTACGTGCCGCGCGGACAGAAGGTAGCCGCCGTCCGGCCGGCGGGTTTACCGTCTTCGGGTGGCTGCGCACTCGTCCGATTCACCCTTTTGAAATTCACTTGCCGGAATATTCGCCCGCGCGCGCAACGGATGAGTCGGCCTCTCACCTGTGAGAGCACAGCTGGATGCAGAGTTTCTCTCCGGCGGGGCGGCCATCCCACAAACAAGTTCTGGATTTGGGGAAGCCGAGCGCCGTCGGGGACCTTCCCGCGGGTCTACAAGGACAACGCGGGTCAGGCGGGAAATCACTCTATTGCCCAACGCAACATCCAGTTTTCTGTTCGCATTCCGTTTTCGCGACCCTCGTCGTGTCCTGAAAGTTGCGCGTACGGGAAGCAACGACATCACACGGACAAACTCCCGATCTTGTTTGGATGCTCCGTGACAGCCGAAGACCTTCACAGGCTGAGGGCACGGCGACAAGAAATCCAGCTGTGAAATCGGCTAAGGGGGGGAAAAATAAATCAATAAAACGGCCAAAATGTTCCTTTGCTTGCTTTTGCAGTCGGGGGTTGCAGAGGTGCGGAACGAGCTGCCCTGCCCGCTGACTTAAAAGCGAAACAAAAGCATCAAGTGACGTGATCCTCTGGCCTGCGCTCAGCGGTCGGGCTGGGCTGGCGCCATCGCGCAGGGGTCTGCCTCCGTCTCCCTGAAATATTGATTGAGTTTTCAACGGCCGTCCAAAAGCCCTTTCAGGGACAGCCCCGAGAAATGAGCGTGCAATGGGGACTGTCCAGAACGCTGAAGGTCAACAAAGTCATATTTTGGATTCTGTGGGCGTTGAGTTTTCCACTCCATCAAAAAAGCTGCAGGTCTCTTGATGACACCCCCCCCCCAAAAAAACCCAAAACAAAACAAAAAACACTCTACCTAAACCCACATCAATCTCCTCAAATATCAAGACGATCGCACCAAGTACATTCCTGTCTCTTCCTCGCCATGGGTACTCACTTGAAGAAAATGTCCGATGTCCGTAAAATCCCAAATTCGTTTGGATATTCTCAGAAGGCATCGGTCGAGAGGTGCACATGAATTTGGGTGGCGATTGTTTTTGCTATTTGAAGAGGATGCAGCAGTTTTCTGACACCGAGCGCCCTCAAGCCTGCTTGCGTGTACCGCGACATTCACGCTTGTGGACGGGCTCTAGAAATGCGGGACATTCCACATTTGTTCTTCAGTCGTCGAAGTAGCACAACCGGTGCCCATCATCATCATTCCCGGTATTATTATGATTATCATCTGCGAGGAAGCATGAGAGCAAATTTCACTCACCTCGCCGCCACGTTTCGGGGGCTGGGGGCCTGGTGGAAAGCAGCAGCCTGCAGAGCCTGGAGGTTGACCGGGCAGCTCATCGATGTCTGACACTTGGGCACAAAACAACCGTCCAAAAAAAAAAAAAAAGCAAGAAAAGAAAAGAAACGAAACGAAAGGAAGGGGCGGGCGGGGTGAGCCTTTGGGCGCGCGATCGTTAGCAGCGAGCCGCGTTAGCTCCCGGCGTCCTCGACTCCGCGTGCCCGTTTTTCAGAGCATTCAAATGGCGACTAAGACGGGAGAAGAAGCAAGGCGCGGCGGGCTGCCTCGCGTTTGCTTTTTGGCGAAACGTCGCACGCTCGCGCGGACGCGGCTCGACGATGGCGCCGTTTAGCGCTCGGCTGGCGGGCCACTCCGAAGCCAAGCGGAAGCGTGAGCGGCCAATCGGAGAGCGCTCTCGCTGAATCGCCGACCAATAGCGTGCCACTTGACTTCCTCATCGGTGGGCCGCGGAAACGAGAAGAAATCCTCACAGCGCCCCCCTTGAATAATGGTCAACAGCAATTTGAGGATTACTGGTCGCAATGCTTTTCAATTATTTTTACTATTTGCATTAGTGACAGTGGAAATACTGTACGAATGACGCGGTCGCAGAAATGGTTCAATTTCACCATTTTTAACCTGACAAGTTGAGTTTGTTTTATCGTGACAAAGGATAAAATGTTATCAAATTGGCTGTCACACGTACCAAAATTAAATGAAGCATTTTTGTCTCAAAACTAAACCGTCAGTTATAGCAAAAATGTCATCTTTCTCAATTAATTTCCTTGCAGGGTTTATTTGAAGCGAAGGCTCTTTCTTTCGGTATTGCTGTACGGTACGTCCTTAACTGCAGAAGAAGGGTGCCACGCAAGGAGGCGCCGATGAGGCCCCCGAGTGTGAGCAAGGTAAGACAACTTGGCTTTACTCCGAAAATACACGTCCGAACACATGAAATGCCAAATTGATCACATTTCTATGAAGACAATACTTGCATTTTTCAGAATGGATCTCAACTCATTGTGGGCACGTCAAAAGACACGAATACCTGCACAAGGCAAAATCAGATTGAGTGCGATTTGAGAAATTAATGTTGTCCAGTCGGGTTGATGACATCTCGAGATGAATACGCAAATGGTGGTGCAGGTAAAAAGAAGGTTCACTAATAGAAAAAGTATCCATTTTAATTTGCTTTAGGGGGAAAAAAAGTGGATGTTTTGGTCCAAACGACACCTGCTGGACATACGTCAGCAATACACCCACCACCGTGACACTCCATACTCAGTCCAAAAAAAAAAAAAAAAAGTCCACATTACCCATGATGCTCAGCACCAAGATTGGTAAAAGTGATTGGACCAATCACGAGTAGCGACAGTCAGCTAGCTCCTCCTCCTCTTTGGAAAAACAACAACAAAAATATATAATAAAATATCTTTTTAAGTAAAAATAAAACAAATTCCGCAATAAATGTCAAACAAATGAACAAAATGTATCTCAGAAAAAGAACAAACAAAACGAAAAGTCTTCTTTGGTTGATTTTCCCGCGGAGGCGGGCCGTCGATCGTCTTCTCCGGCGAAGTGACGTGGGCGGTGCCGCGTCACGGCGTGACTTCTGTCCTGCGGAGGGGGCGAGCTTCGTAGAGCGTGTTGTCGTCATCGTCGTCGCTCGCCACCGACGCCGTCAGCTCCAACGCGTCCTCCGAGCGGGCCAGCAGTCCGTACTTCTTCCTCGGGGACGTCTTCTTCACGCTACACCAAAAAACACACGCACGCACACACACAGCACAAACGTCACGCAGGTGTGCGCAGCAGAATACGCGCGAGCGTAAACATTCCAAAACGTATCGGGAGAGCTTTCGGCGTTGCGAGTCGTCGGCGCCGTGACGTCACGATGCTCACCGCACGGCCCTGATGAGGAAGTAAAGCAGGCCGAAGGCCGTGATGGCCACCAGCACGTACAAGGCTCGCCGCACCATCGAGGAGTCGGCGTCGAAGCCGCTCAGCGTCCGCCCTTCCTTTCCGGCACCTCCGGCGGCGGCGGCGGTGGTGCTGCTATTGCTGCTGACGCTCGAACCCTCGGCGGGGCCGCTCGCCTCGTGCGCTTGCGGCGCCCCCAAAACCGCGAGCGTCCGCCAGACTGGAAGAAGAACGAGCAGCAGGGGAAGAAGGAGCGCCGAGCTCGCGGTCGCCGCCATTGAAACGAAAGGAAAGTTGGAGGGAAGCTGAAGAAGCCTTCTCCCGAACTCGACTCGCCGGTCTGCTTTGTTGACAAAGTACACGCCGACCAGGAAGTGGTGTGACGCTGCGTGCGCGTGACGACTTCACGTCCAAATGTCGGTCGCGCTCGAAGGCCGCGCCCCTCGGTGGCCACTCGGAGGTAGCGCAGCGACTCTTCATCCAATGATTTTTGGGGGAATGTTACAGAAATCCAAGAGGCGTTTACTGTCGAGCAGAAACGATTCACTTGAAGTGAGATCTGTGTGCGACGGAATGACGTCACGAAAGCGTGGGCACGCGCGTCGCTGCGGGCTGAGTTTTGAGTGACAGCTCGAGCGTCCAATAGAGAGGCTGAGATTGGCCCGAGTGCCGTCGGGGGTGGGGCCGGGAGATTACAGCCGCCGCCGCCGCCGCAGATCACAACACATCACAGCACGTCCAAAACCTTCAGAACCATTTGGACCTTCGACGTTTGTTGTCGGATCCCCTTTCCAAATCCGGGACCGAGTCGGATTGGGTTCGGGGGCTTCTTCGCCGCGACGGGAGCGATCATGGCCCGAACGCGACCAGCGTTCGAGCACTCGCAGGCCTGATGAAGGTTTAGCGGGTTACGGACTCTGGGAACGGATTGGAGTATAATAAAAAAATAAAACTAAAAGAGAGAGCGAGAGGAGGAAAAAAGGTCCGTGTCGGTTGTGCGTTTTGGCTCTTCAACGGAGCGGGAGGTGGGATTACAACCCCACCCCCTCCCTCTAATCCGGTTCTGCCCCATCTGGACTCGGGAGGGCGCGCGTGATCGGAACCAGGCGCAGACGCAGCCTCAAGATGCCGACGTCCCATCCCGGTTCGGAAGCGGTGCCGGCGGACTTCTGGGTGGACGGTTCGCGCAGGGACGGGACAGTGGAAGAGTTCTACACGCTCGGCTCCGAATTGGGCAGGTCGGTTCCGGCGCGCGATAAAATTGGAGCGTCGTTTTGGGGGTGGGGGTGGTGGTGGGAGCGGGGGCGGGGCGTTCGTGTTCGCACGGCGAACTTGCGAAGGCCGCGGACACTTTGGCGTCAGCGCCGTCGTGACGCGGGACGGCAGCACATTCAGCAAGAAGACAAACACCAAAACAACACCCGAAAAACGCAAGCACGACACCCGACGAGCACAACACGCTGCTCTTTGTCGAAGGAGTCCTCAACTCGAGAGCCGAGAAACCCGCAAGAAGAGCAAACAAAAGCACAAAACGAACGTGACGCTGTCCACTCGTTTTTCTCTCTCGCTCTTGTTTGCGCTCAACCAAGGCGTGACGTCACCCACCGCCAAACGCACAAATTGTGTTCGCGCGCGCCTGTTAGCAGGTGTGCTGTTGCCACGGAGACCAGGCAAGCCTGCGCGGACGTGATCCCTTTCCTCCCTCCATCTGGCACAAGCGCACTCTTGCACACGGGCGCGCGCGCGTTAAGTCCAAAACACGTCCCGGGTTGTTGACGTGACATGTGACAGCAGAACGTTTTGTGCTTTCAGAGGCGCGACATCGGTGGTGTATCGCTGTGAAGAAAAAGAGAAAAAGAAGTCCTACGCCGTCAAAGTTCTCAAGAAGACGGTCAGTGGTCGCACAAAGATGATGTCACCGCCTCAACTTAGCGGCTCGCCCGGCCCGGCGGCTAACTGGCGTGACTTTGCTTGTTTCCCCGAGCCGCAGATCGACAAGAAGATCGTCCGGACGGAGATCGGCGTCCTGCTGCGTCTTTCGCACCCCAACATCGTAAGTGTGACGTCGCCCGCCGCCGCGTCACGGCTCGGATGACGCGGCGGCTTCCCGTCCGGTCCTCAGATCCAGCTGAAGGAGATCTTCGAGACGGACACGGACATCGCCCTCATTCTGGAGCTGGTGACGGGAGGCGAGCTCTTCGACAGGTTCGTCTCACCTCAGCCGTCGTGTCACGCGGCGCGGCGCGGGAGTCGCTCGCATGGCGTTTCGTTTGACGTCAGACGGTGGCGGCTGACCGGCGGCCTTTGCCTTTCAGGATCGTGGAGCGCGGCTACTACAGCGAGAGAGACGCCGCCCACGTCATCAAACAGATCCTGGAGGCCGTGGCGGTAGGACGTCTTGCTTTGCTCTCACTTAGCATCAGCTTCTTTTTTTTCAAAATAAGTACAATCCTTACAATACAGTCACTGCTGAGGGGGGGGGGGGCCCACAAAACAAAACATTGAACATATGGGACAGCGGTTCCGAGTCGCCCGCTTCGCCATGTAGGTGCGAATGTTCCCATTGTGGGCCAAATGAAGGTTTTCTTCTCTTTTGATCTTATTCACGTATTGGAAAAGAACGAGGCTCCTCCCACCTTTCTGCCTCCTCCCCTCCGTCGCGGCAGCGTTCGGGAAGGTGGCGCTCGAGCTTACTGCAACACAGCATCTTGCAACGCGCGTCCCCCACCCCGAAGAAGCGACGCGGTCGGCGGTCCTGGCCCGCTCGACAGTGTCATGGGTGTGGTTGCTGGTGCGACACCCAGTGGGCACTATTAGCGACAACTCTGTTTGGAAAAGGGCAGCTGCGTCACCCGTCCGTATGGGGACAACACCCCCCCCCCCCCGCCCCTCGACACTGCGTTCAACGACCGGGAGTTGGGGCAAAAATCGCAAAAGTGGTTGGATGAACACGCTTGACGTCATGGCAAACATGGTTAAGGGTTGCGCTTTGGATGTGTTGATCCTACTGCTGCGGAAGTCTCTCGCTGGTCATGTGTAGGCATCATTGCTGGTGACTACACTCGGTTCAAGGCACAACACTGGAGACGTTTCTTTAATTTTCTGTGTGGTCGCTACCACTGAGTCGCTCCACACCTGACGTGCCTCAGTGCATCGTCACTGCCAGAAGCGAAGTGCCGGGAAGCTCCACCCCCTTTATTTATATACACCCCAGAACATGGTATCCTTCCACACAAAGTAGTGCCAAACATTAAGCTATAGTGCTAGTGGCATACATCGTCACTCAACAGGATGCTTGAACATTTTGACCCAAATCCTTTGACTTTTACTGTCGTAAATATCGGCGACCCCCAATCGTCAGTCCTGGCCCTGAGAAAACAAAAAGGTGCGATGACAAAGCTTGTCATTGCAAAGTCCCGTTGACAGCGATTCGCGCGTCCTTCACATCAGCGACTTTCTTCCTTTGTGGACTTCAGAAGTCACCGCAAAATCGCTGCAATTTGTGCTCGGCCAGGCCGACCCATGTTGACCCAGGCGGCGCCTCGCTCGGCTCTCGCTAATCTTTCCTCAATCGCGTTAGCGGGGTTAGCGTTTAGCATCTTGTCGCGAGGAAGCGCTCGGCCGCTGCGTGTCCGCCGTGCGCTGCTGCTGCTGCTTCTTGCTGTTGTGTCGTCGTCGCAGCAAATGTTTTTACGTAACATCCAGCTGCTCATCAGATTAACGTGACGCCGGATTAAAATATCACACACGCACACGTCGGAGATGACCTCGATCCCGTGTATGCGTGTTGTGATGAGCACGATTCACTTGCGCCACGTCAGAAAAAAGTCGAAATCTTTCTCTGATTGGGTGTGTTGTTAGCATTAGCATTACATTGCTAACTGTGTTACCATCACAGCCCACCATACGTGCTTGAGTACCTCTGAATCATTTTTGAGTGGTGTGTGTGTGTGTGTGTGTGTGTGTGTGTGCGCAATGGCAGCCCAGTGGACGACTGGTTAGCACGCCGGGCTCACAGTGCAGAGGCGCAGGGTTCGATTCCGGCTCCGGCCTCCCCATGTGGAGTTTGCGTGTTCTCTCCGTACCTGCGTGGCTTTTCTCTGGGTACTGCGCTTTCCTCCCACATTCCCAAAACGTGCACGGCAGTTTAATGGACCCTCGGTGTCAACGTGAGCGAGGTTGGTTGTTTGTCTCCGTGTGCCCTGTGATGGACCAGCGACCGGTTCAGGGTGTCGGCGGGGCTCGGCTCCGGCACGCCCGCCGCGCTGGTGAGGCTAAAAAAAAAAAAGGGGGGGTTTCGGACCATGGATGGGATGGCTGTATGGAGCTATTTGTCAAGTGCGAGAAGAAAAAAAAGTCCCGCTGAGTATGACCTCCTCAACAAACGGCCGTCGGGCCTTCCTTTGTCCCGTACGGCCGAACGGGAATTCCAAAATCACGACTTTTCCAATCAACCACGAAAGCGCCTGCATGAAACCAAGTGACAAAGAACATTTTCACTTCATTGCAGTTGGATTTGAAAATCTCTCATGTAGTTTCGGTGAGTTTTGTTTTTTTCTTTTTGTTTTTCTGAAACACTTCATTTCACTTCCGAAAATGTTTTTCCAATTTTGTTGTCGTCATTGTTGATTTTCATCAAGAAGATGAACCTTGGTGCCTTTGTGTGCGTGTGTCAGTATCTGCACGAGAACGGTGTGGTGCATCGGGATCTAAAGCCGGAGAATTTGCTCTACGCTGACCTGTCGCTGGACGCGCCGCTCAAGATCGGTGAGTGACACCTTCGGCGCCCCCGCGAGAGCCGCGCACTGGTGGCGTCAAGTGCGCGTGTGCCGCGCTGTGTTTCAGCGGACTTTGGCCTTTCCAAAATCATCGATGAGCAAGTGACCATGAAGACGGTGTGCGGCACGCCGGGATATTGTGGTGAGTACGGCGAACGCGCATGATGCTACTTGGCCTCCGCTTGGAGGATTTGGGGGGCTTCAGATCACAGATGGGACGGCGCTCGGCCCACGCCTGCAAAAAGCGCCTTTTGCCTCGGGCGAGCCCGCCGGCACGGCGCCTCCTTGTGAGCTGTGCGCATCACACGGATAGAGAGGGAAGAGCGAGGAGGCTGGAAATTCGGGGGGGGGAAAACAGCCGGCATCCGGACCGGGGCTCGAGAGCGCCTCGCTGTTGGCTGCAAGCGCATGCGCCTCACGTCACGGCGAGGAAGGCGGAAGCCCGAGCGGGGGAAAAAGTCAGGCAGATTCAAAAATACCAAATCCAAGGCGTGTGGATTGAGGTCTCACTCTGGCGGGCCGCTCCCGAGCGCCTCGTCGTCGCGATGCAGAGATGCCAAGCCGGCACGCGAGCGATACCGGGCGGAGGGGCGGCCGTTTTCCAGGCCGTCAAAGCGCCATTTGATTGACGGTCCCCAGTGGAGCGAAGCGGGCTTCCGCCGCATTTTCCTTTGATTTAGCGCGCTCGGCCGTTCCGTTTCCTTCCCGTGTAGCGGAATCGTTCGCAACGCGCTTCTCTGTCACGTCACGTCACCTTTGTTTGTCTTTTGAGCTCCTGAGATTCTTCGAGGAAACGCTTACGGACCAGAAGTGGACATGTGGTCAGTGGGCGTCATCCTCTACATTCTGTGAGTCCGCACACACACACACACACAGGCGGACCTGCGGGAAGCCGCGCGCACAACGGCGCAACGGCGCAACGGCGCAACGGGGCGGTGACGTGTGTGGGCCGCTTGCAGGCTGTGCGGCTTCGAGCCCTTCTTTGACGCGCGGGGGGACCAGTACATGTACACGCGCATCCTCAACTGCGACTACGAGTTTGTCTCCCCCTGGTGGGACGACGTCTCGCTCAACGCCAAGGACCTGGTGGGTGGCCGCCTCCTCCGTCCACTCATCAATCGTTCGGTTCGTCCGGTCATCCATTTGTCCATTTGCACAGCTGTCAATTCATTCCGTCATCCATCATCCATCCCTGCATCCAACCGTCCATCCGATCGTCCGCGCAGCGGTTCGTCTGTCTCCCCGTCCGGTCGTCGGTTTCCCCATCCCTGTCCGTCCGTCCGTCCGTCCGTCCATCATGAAAGCAATGCTAATCCCGTCGGAGCGCGAGAGTGAGGCCGAAGCCCTGCGTGTGCGTGGCAGGTGAGCAAGCTGATCGTGTTGGACCCGGGCAAGCGTCTGAGCGTGCGGCAGGCCCTGCAGCACCCGTGGGTGCTGGGCAAGGCGGCGCGCTTCTCGCACATGGACACGGCGCACAGGAAGCTGCAAGAGTTCAACGCCCGGCGCAAGCTGAAGGTGAGGCGGCGGAAAGCGCGGCGGCTCGCCACCCGAGCGCGCCGGGCGTCGCGTCAATGGCGCGACACGGTTTGCGGCGTGCGGCGTCATCGGGTGGCGCTCCCGTGCCGGTCCGGTTCCATCACGCGTGAGCATCTGCCGTTGGTCTGACCGTCAGGCGGCCATGAAGGCGGTGGTGGCGACCGGTCGGATGCACGAGTCGTCTCGCCGCCGCACCGACAGCTGCGAGATTCCCGCCTCGGGGACGTCGCGGCAGAGCAGCGTGCGGCAGGACCTGCCCCCCGAGGCGGCCGCCCCCGCCCCCAAAGACGAGGGGGCCGCGCCCTCGGAGAACCAAAGGGAGCAAAGCAGCCCCCCCGCCGCCGCCCCCGCCCCCACCAGGCCGCCGCTGCGGACCGACGCCCAGCGGCAGGCCAGATCGGCGGTGGCCCCGCCCAGGCCGCCCAAGAAGAGCTGCTCGTTGGGGCCGGCCCCCGCCAAGAATCGGGCCGCGCCCGCGCCGCCCGCCGCCCCGAGCCCGGACGGCCTCAGCAACGGCTTGGGGCCGGGGCCGGAGCCCCCCGCTCAGACCGCGCGCACCCAGTGAGCTCTGTCCAGAGACGCTAACGTGCCCGCGCTGGGGGGGGCGGGGGGGGGTCTTATGAGCTTGTGAATACTGACATCTCATTCCAAACTTGACTTTTACTGACAAGTGCATGAAACACCGCGGCTAGCATGCTAGCTCATGTTCTATCATTTGAAATGTTGTGAAGTTGTCAGTTTGTTTACACTCTGTTTTTCAACTGAAGCTCTGATGACTTTTTTAATATTCAAGGATTCTTTATTTTTTGCTTGAAAGATTATTTTTTTTTCTTGTTTGAATGGCTAGCGCATTAGCAGTTAGCAAGGCAGCCCGTGCATGACGACTTTCTTTTATGCTCATGTTTGTTTGCGCCACCTTGGAAACACGCGTAGCTTAGCTTAGCTTAGCTTAGCATCACAGTCTGGTCCACTTGGGGAGACTTCCTGGTCCACAATCTCGGTACAACAAGATGTAAGCGGGGAGGCCGCAATGCGACATTTGCGTCCAAACGTGAGGAAGTGTTTGCGTCGCTTCCTGTTCTACCATTGTCATCGATTTAGCTTCACAGCCTGTGTAGGATGCTAAGCTATGCTAACATGGTGTAGACAGCAAGGACAACTTCCTGTTACCTTTTAGGGTGGGCCGGGGGGGCGCTGAGATGTAAATAGTGTTCTTGTGTTTGTCGTGTGATCACATGATACAGACCGCAAGTAAAACGTCTTCACCGTAAGCGTTGCCGTGTCGTGTTTTAATGGCGTGACCCCGAGCGGCCATGTTTGGAGCTTGGCCCCGTTTACTGCGTGCGCAGTGTCTGTCGGTACACGCGCCCCCGCTGGACCGTCCCACACGCGTACGACGCGGCAGAAGCGGGAGGCCATCCCGCCACCTCCCACACCTCGGTGGCGCCGTGCTCGCCGTCCGGCCCCGCCCACGTCCCAGAGGCCATAGCGGGCGGCGTCAGCGGCTCGTCGTCCGACCACCAGAGGACGGTCGGTGGAGATTCGCACCCGCTGACCAAGCAAACCAGCAGGCGGCGCCCTTCCCGAGCCCCGCTGAGCGGGGCGGAGGCCAGGAGGGACACGGACGGGACCCCGTCTGCCGAGAGAACAACAAGAACAAAAAACAACGAGCTGGAGACATACACGAGACAGATTTCCATGCGCGGTGCAGCTTTTCAAAATGCGGTACGTGGGCTCCCTCTAGTGTTACATAAAATCATTGCAGTGCAAACGTATCCTGTTTTCAGTCGCAAACGCCGCCTTTGTTGACATGCTCATGTGCTGAGGGTTTTTTTTGTTGTTGTCCGTTTGTTCCAGTTTGCAACAAGTGTGATTTGGGGTGTAATTTCACTTTCGGCCACGAGATGGCAGGATGCTACTTTCTACGCCTCTGCCTCGATTTTGCTGAAGGTACTTCAATGTCCAATCTTCTCCAATCCTGCTTTCGATGCCTCACGCAAAGCGACGATCGGAGGGGGGGATTTCCCCGCGTACGTCTTTGGCTACGACGATTGAGGCCTGCCGCCGCATGACAAGTTGCGTTTGGTCGTTTGGAAGAAACAGGAGTTGTTGCTGCCACAGTGAAAGTGCTTCAATGGGCCTGAATGCGCTCGGCGTTTGCGACTCGGCGTGCACGTCGTTCGTGTGAGCCAACGGTTGCTCCGCACGAGGTTTACCTTGTCGCTGCCGCGGATGAGGATGACCACGATGAAGAGTTCGGCCGGGTCCAAACGCTTGCGAGCCGAGACACACGTCGACGTTCGGAGACTCGACGGAGCTGCCGGACGGAAGACCGAGAAGGCGGTGAGAGGCGGCGAAAAAGTCAACGGCTGAAATGGAGTCTGCGTTCGGGCAAAGGCGTTTTCACCACAGCAGCAGCAGCAGCAGCAGCGGCGGCAGCGGCGGAGGGACGAGGGGCGCGTCCATTGCGGCGGCGGCAGGATCCACCTTCACAACAACGCCAGGGATCAGACACGAAAACGGTTGCTGGATGCCACCAACAATGGGAAAAATCTCCATCTCCGAATGTCAACGCTGCAATGCGGCAACGCGGAAGGCCTCCTTTTGGTCGCCTGGTCAGATACGCGCTCGGAAAGGGAGACGTCGTCAAACAAACAACGGCAGTTACTGCCGTGCGGCAGCAGAGGAGAAAAAAGGAAGCGCGCTCATGTGGCGGCCCGCCAGCAGCTGCGCGCCTTTGCCCCGCACGCACCACCGTGACCCCCAACTTGCATTTTACAAAAATGTATTTCCAATCGAGTTGTCGTGTGCTGGACACTTTCCGACTTTGAAAAGAAAATGACAAAGCGAGCCTTTTGGACCGTCTTATCGCGCGGCTCAGAAAAAAAACAACTTGAACCTGAGCGGACAATCGGCTGGAACGGACGTGCGCCCGAGCGCTGCCTTCAATGCTCGAAAACAAACATTGGACCGGATTGGTTCTTCAGCAAAAGCTCACCGACATCACCATCATCATTGTCGTCGTCGTGGCCAGGACGCCAACATCCATTTTGTGTGGCGTCTGCCCTCATTTTGCTGAAAGTGAGAAGAAGAAGAAGAAGGGATTGCCATGACTTTACCTCGCGCGCTGGCTCGTTGCTTTGTTTTGCTCTCACGCGCCGGCGACGGTTGGCGAGGAGAAAAACAGGAAACAGAAGGCGGTGCTTTTTTGGGGGAGTACGACGAGGGAAGCGGCTGCCCTCCGGCCTGCCGCCATCCCGTCAGGCCGGCGGGGGGCAAAACCGTCGCCCTCCAAATGAGGCTCGCTCGGCGCATCTTCCCAAAGTCTCTTTTCGGCGGTCCCGGAGCCACGCGGGACGCACCGCAGCCGACGGGCGGCCGAGCGATGGATTGGTGGGCGTGCGGGCAACCTTCCCTTGGTGGCTGACGGGCTCCCTTCTGCCGTCTTTTCGGCAGAACGCGCACGCGCCTCGGAAGGGACCAGAAGGAAAAAGCAAGCGCTGAGGAACGTGAAAACCTTGTCAACTTTGGAATTTCATGTCGGCTTCTCTGATTGGACGCGTTCGTCTCGCGCTCGCTCTCTCGAGTTCAAGTCGACCTTTGGGAGTTGGGAGAACAAAAAACGGTCACGTTCCAAAGCAACAAGCAGCTGTGAGTTCAACGGCAATCAAAATAGATTGTGATCCCCCCCCCCCCCAATTTCCCCATGCTCTGAAGGCGACCGGCAACGCTGACAGACGCTGACAGCAATCATCATGCGTCGTCTTTTCTCAAGGGTCAAAGGTCACGCACTTGTTGACCGGTCGGTCCAGCGAGCGCCGGCGGAAGACGCGACGGCGGTCCACGAGGGGGCGCCAGAGTCACATCATCGCCACTCCAAAGCAAGGGCAGAGGGTCACCTTTGACCTCCGACGGCACTCCCTTCACTTGGGTTCCTTCAAAGTCCGGCGAGATCAATCGATTGGCCGTCATCCATCGGCTCTCGCCGGCTGCCCGGCTTCTTTTTTCCCCTCGCGTCGCAGTGGCCAAAAACATTTGCCACGAGCAGCCTCCCACGCGGAAAAAACCTTGCGTTGGTGCGTCATGGTCACCACGGTAACGGCAGCGCATCGACAAACGTTTCCTCGCTGGGAAACTTGGGATGACCGTCCGAAACGCTCGCTCCTTTTTTCCTTCCTGCCTTTGAGGCAGGAATGTCAAAGCGCTGCCAAATATTTCCACTCCCCGCTCAGGTCAGCCGCTTCACACGCCAGCATTGGAAACGTGCGCGCACAAATAGAAACGGAGACCCAAAGGCGAAGGCCGGACAAGACGCAAGCGGCCGACTGAAGCGGCGAGGAGAAGGAGCGCACCCCAAAAACCAAACGGGACCAACGGCAGGGAGAAGGGGCAGTCCAAGCACAAATCAAAACGGCATCGGCAAAAAACATCAGCGTCGAATGAAAAGCGAGCACGAGGTCACGCGCCTCAAGCGCCTCGCGCGCCTCGCGCGCCTCGCTTTTGTTTCCTTTCCTTTTTCTCAAAACGAAGCCACTCGTCACCTGACTGTCATGGTTGCGTTTGCGGCCAACGGGTGGCGCCGCGGGGCTCCGCCTGCAGCTGCGCAGCCGTTGCTCATTGTGTCATGAGTGGTCTGTTTTCAAAGGACTCCCGGCACGACCGCTCGGGGTCGGCTCATTCTTTGTTGGCCACATTTGTGTTGCCGTTTGTTTTTGGGCTTCAGCCACCGTTTTTGTTTGGCACTTTGGATTCTTTTTTGTTTCCGTGACGTTGTTTGTTTGGATTGATTTTCCTCAATTTGTCGACTTCACCCTGCTCCTCTGACGGTCACGGCAAAAGACTTTGATGGTGAAGGCTGGGGGGCCTGGGGGGTTTCCAGCCCCGGCTCTCTGTCGCATTCCTCCGGCATTAAAAGTGTGCGGGGGGGGGGCCAAGAGGATTTGACCGGTTGTCAGCAAAAGCGGGGCTGGGCTCCAGGCTTTTCTTCATCTTCTTTTCTTCATCTTCTCTCAAACGTCGTACTTTGTGGCAAACCAAAAGTGTTGTTACTCTTCAGATCGGAATCACATCACAGTGGAGTGATCGGGAGGCCAACAGAGCCAGAAAGGGAACCAAAACACACACACACACACTCACACACACAAACTGCTCACGCGGGAGGCGGCTGACGGCTTTGGTTTTTGTTCTGTTTTATTTCTGAGGCGAGGCCAACGCGGTCCGGAGAGCAGCTGGAAAGGAGCCGAGACCGACAACACTGAGCGGGTTCTTCTCGCTTGCCGGTCTGCACGCGCGCGCCAAAGTTTTCCACGTGTCTCGCGTGAGCGCAAACGAGGAGCCCGCCAAGGGGGGGG
>CAAKHF010017769.1:0-10208 GCA_901007745.1 Hippocampus kuda | reverse complement strand
TTAAAAAAAAAATTAATTAATGTCCGCCTGTCCAATGATACATTTTTTCACTTTCCAGCAACAAAGACCAGATCGTTATGGTCAACGGGGTTTCCATGGAGAACGTCCACTCCAACTTCACCATCCACACCCTCAAGTCATGTGGCAAGACGGCTAACATAGTGAGTACTTCAAGACGACCACGTGTCAGTTGGCATCCCGATCCCGCTGAAAAATGTTTGGCTTCTCTTTTAATGTGGCATTCTGTCATCCGCAGTGGACCAAATTTGTCAAACCTTCTCAAAAGCCAGCCACGTAGTGGCCTAAACTACATTAGCTGCTCCATGAGCATCCATTTTTGTGAAACAGTTGACTCCGCTTTTAGTGTCCGCTTGTGTCATTAGAATATCGAATCTCTCGCCTGTTCGTCAAATCTGAGCTTTGTGTTTGCATCTACTGGTTCTGTATTAAGTGATGTGAGCATTTTAGCTCATTTTTGGTCGCAACATGAGATTTCCTAAAAATGACATTGTCAAAATGCTAAGTCTGGTTGGGATGACAACTTCAACTTGAGTACAACAGAGTATTTTGAAAATTGGATAGTGGATTGATGGCAACCGGTTCAGGGTGTCCCCCGTCTACTGCCCGAAGATGGCTGGGATAGGCTCCAGCATGCCCCGCGACCTTTGTGAGGATGAAGCAGATCAGAAAATGGATGGATGGATAGTGGATTCCACAGAAATTTGAAAAAAATGTGGTTAAAAAAAAGCCTTCAAATTGGAGTTATGGCATACAAAGTTATTATTCCTGAACTCATCCCCTTGACTCTTTTATTTCATCGGCTACTCCTTCCCTTTTCCCTCTAGACGGTGAAACGTCCTCGCAAGATCCAGATCCCTGCTACGAACAGACCGACTCGGGCCGCCTCCCACTCCAACCTGTTGGACCAAGACCCCCCGAGGAGAACGCGACGCTACTCGGACGCCAGCGACAACAGAGATGCCAGTCGCTACCACATGCGGGCTCGCAGCTCCTCGCCTGACCGCAACCACGCGCGGGCGCGCAGCTCCTCGCCAGACCGCAATGGCTACGGAGGCACGCTGCCCTTGATGTCGTCGGGGTACAAGAGACTACCGCACCACGACCTCGATGACAAGCCCCTCAGAACCACACTGGTTAAAAAGAAAATCTCAGATGGTAAGTTCAATAAAATAACATGTATGTACTGGTGAAAAGGTTACCATCATAAAGTTGGGTTTTATTGCGTAAATGATGGTAAAGAATGTTTGCCAGATTGGCAATAAATACTGTTAACAGAGCCTAAAAAAAAAACGTATTACTGTGATATTAGTGTTGGGAAAAATAATAAAGCTGTAAGATTAAAGTCTTTCTTTTTGGGGGTAATTACAAGAAAAAGAACTAAGTTGAGGTTATTTGTTTTGGGGTTGTTTTTTTTATAATAAGTCTTATGAGAATTGGCTTTAAAAAAAGTTGTACTGTAACAAGAACGATTTAGATTTTTTTCTTAAGATAATGAGGGGAAAAATAATGAAGTTAAAATAGTAAAGCTGTGATTTTTCAGTTGTGCGAGATTTTTTTTTTTTTTACATGATTGTAAATTGATGATTATCGTGTCAGATGTTTACACATTTTTACACAAATAATTAAATCCATAAATTGATAAGAATAACTAGACTTGCCTTCGTGTGATCATGCTCGCGACGCAGAGTACGGCTTGAAACTGGGCAGTCAGATCTTCATCAAGCACATGACTGAAACGGGCCTGGCAGCAAAGGAAGGCACCCTGCAAGAAGGCGACCTGATTCTGAAGGTAAGTCTCACAAGATCAGCCAGCCGTTCGTTTTTGACACACGCCTCTTCCCCCCCTTGCCCACCAGATCAACGGCATGACCACAGAGAACCTCTCCCTGCTGGAGACCAAGCACCTGGTGGAGAAGAGCCGCGGCAAGCTGACCATGACGGTGCTGCGCGATCACCGCAAGTTCCTAGTCAGCATCCCCGAGGTGGAGGACAGCGCCCCCAACAGCGAGGATGAGCGGCGGCGGCGGCGGCAAGACAGCAGCTCCGAGATGGAGGGTGAGAAGAAAAGACAAGGAGTTGACGAGCAATAATAGATGACATTTTTAGTTTTGTATGATTTATTTGTTTTTACTCTGTGTAGACATTTCCGACTTGGATGATCGCTCACCTTCTCACAGAACATCCCGGCATCCTACCAGAGAGAAACGGATGCACAGGTACACCTGAGAAACTAGTTATATAATCCTCCTAGGAACGATGTTGTCAGACTTGAAGTTGTGCTACTCCATATTTGGCGACGTGACCTCACAGTCAAGAGGTCTTGGGTTTGACTCTCTGCACAGGCCTTCCTCCCTCATTCTAAAAACATACATGTTTGGTTTGTTGAAAACTCGGGGCAGGGTCAGCTTTTGTGCTTCAAGGCCAACATTGATTTTTGAAACAGATGGGTGAGGATATTCCGGCAAATAAAAGCTTAAAATGTGTTTGAAAAATAGGTCATTTTATTCATGAAGGAATTGGTTCTGTTTTGAATGAAGTAACCAATTATTTTATGCAAAGGAAGTGTTAAATGCATTTGTAAAATCATTCATTTCAATAAAAGATTCTTGTTTTCAAATGGTATCGATAATTGATTAGTCACAATATATGTAAATATTTATTGAGCATTTTTTTTCTTTTAAGAATAACTAAATTAAACAATTGGATACAATAAATGAAACATGATATATTTATATGTAAAATTTTATAATTATTTTCTTATTTACCTTTTAATTAGCCAAATAGATAAAACATTTACTTAAATAGATCAGCCTGTTAAATACACAGTATTTGTACATTTGTTTGTCATTATTTTTATCGACAATAAGTAATTTATTCACAAATACTGTTTAAGATGGAGGAAATTTCATCTGATACAGCACATTTGACAATAAAGTTGTACTTGATACTTGAAGTATTTCATACAATATGAGTTGTGTACGCCACCTTGTGGCCAAAATCATCTGCGATTGGCTGCAGCCACGCCCACAACACAAATGAGGACACTGCTATAGAAAATGGTTGCATGGATAACTATCTTGCATCATATTGCCAGACTTTGTTGTGAGATTGTGTCGGCGGACGACACGTCACTTTGGTTGAGCTTTGTGGTTAATCTTTCCTCCTGTCTCGGTTTGACACTAGGGCCAGAGCAGATCTTCCTCCTTCGGTGCTCAAATCCAGGGATTCTTCCCCCGTGCGCTCCACTTTGACTCGCCCCCCAGCAAGAGGCTACGCATCTCGCCAAGGTCAGCCCCGCAAGAGTCCTTCCATCATGTCCGGCCGGCTCTTGACTCAGTGCGTCCTTGACGTTCTCCATGTTGTTTCTCGCAGCCCCGTCTGACTCCGAGTCGGACCGCAGCGCCTCGCCGCCTCCCACCCGGACGGACAGTCTGAGCCACTCCAGTAAATACAAGTCAGTTGAACGGAATGCGCACGTGATCTATGCATCCTCCACTATTTCCGGGGGCACGCTACACTACAAAGTCAAACAATTTGGAGGTTTCTGGGAAAGTATGCGGCATTTCTAGAATAGTCGTCCACTCAAGGCTAAAAGTTGCCATGTGTGCTGTACATGGAAATTCCAACACACACGAGCACGAGCTGCGCTACCAGTGTCTAAATAGCGGCGGTGGGTAAATAAGATGGCTCCACTCATGTGTAGTGCGACCGCTCTGGCTTGTGATAGTTTCACCAAACCAGGACTAAACGCCAGTGGAGTCAGGTACAGAGAAGAGCACCAAATGCCTTTACGACTGCCACTTTGTGTTGCCACGGCATAGATCCAAAGGTTTTGGCTCAGTGTCTTGATTGCAGAGATTATTGTGAGGAATATTTGGATTAGGTTCGATCACAATCATGTCGCACACAAATCAATTCGCGTGACAGTTAATGCTGAGATGTTACATTTTGAGGGTTTTTTTTGTTGTTGTTGTTTTTTTTAATGCAGAAGCCTGTCTGGTTTGTCCACGCTGCCCAACCCCAGGTCCTCACCTGCCATCCAGAACTATTCATCTTCCAGGCCCGCCTCATCGTCCTCAAGGCCCCGCAGGCCCGTGTCGGACTCTGACTCCGACCACAGCGCCTCAGACAGCAGATATAAGTAAGCTTTGATTGTTACTCAGGGAGAACATTAATCGGAAAGTCAGCCAGTCTGGTTCTGATTTTTCCTTTTTTTCTTTTTTTTTTTTTTTTTCTTGTCACTTGTCAGCCCCAGAGTTATTCCTGCTGATCTGTCCCACTCTGGCCTGAGAGCTTCCCCCATCCTGGTGCGCCAGGAGCCCCCAAGGAGGGTCAGTTCTCCCCTGAGAGTCGCTCCCCCAGGTCGGTAGACTCAAACAGTTTTTTAAAAATGCATTTTAGTTCACAATTCACCATCTCAAGAAGTGTCAAAATGTCATATGACAATCAGAATGATATTGACCACGGAATACTTCTGAAAAGCCTGCTCAATAGGTTTAAACAATCTCTAAAATGAGTTTCAGTTTTTGAATTGAACTCCAGAATTGGGTGAACTTATCTAATATCCATAATAAGCTCGACAAAAATGCATTTCGAGTAGCATGGTGATGCCTGCTAATCAAGTTGTCTTCCTCCCTTTTCAGACTCCGAGTCGGAGTCTGAAGGCAGCTCGGCGCCTCCTCGGAGGCAGAGCGCCGCCTACAGTCAGGACTCGTACGGCAGCAGCAGATACAGGTACACATGAAGGCATCGTCCCCTTCTCCCCCCCCACCCACTTGAACACCCTGCTGGGACACTTGAGTAAATAAGGCATTTATTTTTATGACTATACTTTAATTTACCCTCTTTATTTTTGAAGTTACACAAAAGTTACATCATCTGTCTTGTGAATGTTTTTATTTTTCACACGTGTGTGTTTGTGTGATCACATTGTAGCTTTTTTTTGGACTTTTGTGTGTTTTGGGGCTGTACCATTATGTGTGACGCGCTGAAATAAAAAGTGACTTTCACTGAACATGTCCCTCTCCATTATGTGGCTACGTGCTGATTAAACAGATGACTCGACCATAAATATATGAACTAAATATTATACTTGAAATTGATCAATAGTCATCACAAAGCAGTCAAAGAGAGGAGTCCCCTCAGACGCAAAGGTGAATATTCCCTCAACCATAATCATCACTTTAGCCACAAGCCCACTCCCCGTCCTTCCAAATGTAACTGAGACTTGTTTTCCTCCTCCCTCACTCCCGCCTCCCTCTTGTCTCTTGCAGAGCTTTGCCGGCGGACATTTCCTCTCAGCCGGAAACTAGGCGGCACAGCGCTTCCGGTGTCCCGGTCGGCCGTGCTCCACGTCGAGGTGAGCATAAAATCATTGGAGATTTTTCGGAACCACACTGCGCAGTTGGTTCCCAACATTTTCAGGAGCCACGCATTTGAGATCATCACATGCAATCCTTTGGTTTATTTTAAGCAAAACTTGAAGATGAGCAATTTAAATGACCATATTCTCCGCACTATAAGGCGCTTCGCTGTATAAGGCGCACCTTCAATGAACGGCCTATTTTAAAACTGTTTTCATTTATAGGGTGTGCCGCATTATTAGGCGCATAAAATAGAACCTGCCATAGTGGCTGCGGTTCCACTATGCATCCACTAGATAGAGCTATGCTAAAGGAATACAATGCAATACAAGACAGCTTTATTTATATCGAGCTTTTCACAACTGCTGCAGCTGGAACAAAGCGCTTTACAGAACATTTTAAATATTACATCCAAGAAATCTGAATATTCATCCATATAGAAGGCGCATCGGTCACTCACAACACTAATGGGTACAAGTGCAAAATGAACTAGATGGATAAATGTTGAAGCCTGAAGAAAGTTGTATAGAAGAGTAAGAATCATCATGTTAATCCGATTAATTGTGATTCTAAATGAATGTATGCATCTAATTTCTGTAAATGTACGCATGCAAATCTGACCCTTAAGTGTGATTCCTTACAGCTCCGTCCGAGTCGGATTCGGAGGACAGTTATGGGTCTGCCCCTCGCAGATATTCAACGGACAGCGACAAGTCAGACAGGGCCAAAAACAAATACAGGTGGGAGTTTTTACCCAAATACGGCGCGATACGTGTTTAGCATCTTTAGAGTGTGCTTTCAAACTATATTTAATTTTGTGCTTTCTCCAGGAATAAGCATAACTTGTGCAGCTAAATGGAGACAGTGGCTCCAAGAGATGTCTTGTCTTGGATTAAAAATGTCAAATTGCGTCAACTAAAGAATTGCTGAAATGATATAATTCCCCCTGCGCTGCTTGCAGAGTCCTTCCTGAGATCAAATCTTCTTCGGTCGATGTGAATCCGGAGCCAGCCCGCCGAGTCTCGTTGCCTGTCCAACCTCCTCCTGATGGTCAGTCGAATCGTGAATGTGTTTGTGTGAGGGTGGCAAGTGTGCGTGAGGATGACATGATGGGAGAAAGAATATGCGTGTGTGTGTGTGTGTTTAATGATTATATGTGTGTGTCAATGTCGAGAAGTGTGTGTATGTGTGATGAGTGTTTGTGAGTGAGCTAGTGTGTGAAGACAGGATCTTTTGTGGTCTCTTCACAACATTCAGTTTCCTCCGAGTCCGACGATCTGTCGCACCTGCGGAGGTCGGGCAGCTCAGACCGCGGGGATAGCCGACGCAGGTACGACCTTTCTAGCTCGAAAGTGGAAAAGGATTTCAACCAATGCATCGGAAAATGAAAACACAAATTACGCACAGACATTTATTTTTTATTTTTTTCTCATTTGTAACAAAAAAAGCAAACTTGTGGAGATTAGACATGGCATGATGGCAATGGTTTGATGAGTTTCATTTGACTGTTCAGGTCTAGTTTTTCCAGACACAACTCTAAATTTTTCCTTCGACTATTTTAATCTCATGTTATCCAGTAACAGTGCTCCCGATGTGCCTCACAATGGTGGCACCATGAGATCTGGGATCTCCGTGAGGAGCAATCCACCAGTCAGCCGTAAGCGCCGCATTCAGTGGTTTTCATTGTTATCTTTTTTTTTTTCTTTTTTTGTTAAAGAAGGAATGAATCTCCCTTTTAACATGCTTTCATTATGATCATCAGCACCAGCAGCAGCACCGGCCCCTGTTCCCGCCAAGTCTGCTGAAGAGCCCATCTACTCCTTGCCTCCAGACTCGTACCCGACATCCCCCCAAGGGTGAGTCCCTCTCAGGTCTCGGCCTCCCAACTTGCACGATCGCATTAAAGCTCAGCACTTCTGGTTCCGGTCCTGCAGGTACAGCTCCGACATGCAGGCGGTGTCGTTCGTCAAGGAAGGCAGCGTGGGCCTCAGGCTGGTGGGCGGCAACGACGTCGGCATCTTTGTGGGAGGGGTGCAGCCCAACAGCCCCGCGTACAAGCGGGGGATGAAAGAGGGTGACCAGATTTTGAAGGTGAGGGCGGCTTTGCTCTGGCCTGTACCAGAGACACGATCACTTTTGATTTAATTAATTTAGTCGTAGTTGCTGTTTGATTTTATTTCATTTCAATTTAAATAAACATATTTATTATATCAATAAAAATGTGTAGCCGTAGTTTACAGCTTTTACCAATAGTCTTGATTGCACTGTTAATTTGAATTTCAAAAGTTTTTTGGTTGAAATAAAAAAATGTATATTAATAAACAGATATTCGTTAAAAACATAAAAATATATGGACTTTTTTAAACTTCATTTTTATTGTATGAGTTTGTATTTAATTTTAATTACCCTATTTTCCCCACTATAAGCCGCTCCGGAGTATAAGGTGCACCTGCGATATGTATCCACTAGATGGAGCGAGGCTAAAGAATACAATACAATACAGCTTTATTCGTGTACCATTTTCACAACCGCTGCAGATGTAACCATAATATATCCCAGCAGACATCCTTCAGTTGTTAAGATGTGTATACCACATATCAGCAACTGGTGTTTGCGGTGTTTCTTGTCTCAGCCGCTGGTAGGGGACAGGGACACTTTGTCAAAATGCATTTTTGGAATAATATTACGTACTATGACAGGATTTTTTTTTCCTCCCTTTGTCACAGGTCAATAACACCGACTTTGGCCACTTCACTCGAGAGGAGGCAGCAAATTTCCTGCTTAACATCAAGAGAGGAGAGAGGGTAGCAATTCAAACTCAAAATAAGATGGACAGTAAGTGCAGTCTAACCATAGCAAGCTCCAGTTTGCGTCCCATCGCCTTAAATGGTCAATGTTTTTTTTTTTCCTCTTCAGTTTATAAGAAGATCATAAAGTCCAACCTGGGTGACAACTTCTACATCCGCACGCACTATGACCACGAGACCGATCATCCCATCGGGCTGAATTTTACGCGAGGAGAGGTGTTCCGAGTGGTAGACACGATGCACCGCGGGAAGCTGGGCAACTGGCTGGCCATCCGCATGGGCAACGACCTGCACGAGCTCGATAAAGGCACCATCCCCAACCAGACCAGGTGAGCAACAGGTGCGCCTGGAAAATGAGCGACTATCACACTACGTCCCTCAGGTCCAGTCAAACTGCATTCATGTTTTATATACCGGTCAACGACTATGCACCATAGTCCAGTCAAGTTTCAAGGAAATCAAAAGAAACTTATGAAAGCAAAACCAATAGAGTCTGTGTGATGGCTACTCTGTGAATTTTCTTTCTCACGTTGGTGCGGTTGACATCCATCAGGGCGGAAGTGCTGGCCAGCCAAGAGCAGGCGCAGAGGATGAGCGGCGAGAAGCCAGTGTCGGGGCCCAGGGCCGAGTTCTGGAAACTACGGGGCCTCAGAGGGAACAAAAAGAACGAGAAGAACGCACGACGCTCACGGGACGACCTCCTGCAGCTAACCATTCAGGGCAAATTCCCGGCTTACGAGAGGGTCCTACTCAGAGAAGCCAATTTCAAGCGGCCCATCGTCATTCTGGGCCCTCTTAACGATATCGCTATGGAGAAGCTAGCCAGGGAGATGCCTGATGAATATGAAATAGCTGGTTGGTGTCTTTTTTATTAGCACTTTTATACCTTAAGTTTTTTACCTGAATGTGTGTGGGGTTTTTTTTCTTCCCCCCCCCCCCATCTTTTCATTAGAGATGGTTCCTCGCAGTGGGGGCGGTGACAGCAGCTCAACGGTTATCAAACTGGACACCGTGAGGAAGATAGCTGAAAAGGTGAGTTCAACATGTCAGGTTTTATTTTTAATATCCAAGACCACTCACATAAAATGAAAATAAATTCTATAAAGTGTGTGTGTGTGGGGCATGCTCCACATGGTGGCTCACTTAAGTTTATTCCTGTTCCGTTGCCAGGACAAGCACCCCCTGCTGGACATCACGCCGACCGCTGTGGAGAGGCTCAACTACATCCAGTACCACCCGATGGTGATCTTCTTGGACCCGCACAGCCGCAAGGACGTCAAAGCCATGAGGCAACGCTACAATCCCGACTCCAACAAGAGCTCCAGACGCCTTTACTCGCAGGCGCTCAAGCTCAGGAAAGACTGCAGTCATCTTTTCTCAGGTACATCAATAACATACATCGCGCGTGTGTTTATTGCAGATATTAGGAGGATGAAGGACAGTTCTCGTTGGATTTTCCTTTTCTCTCTACGTCAGGTGTTGGCAAGCTTCAATATGCGGAGACCCATTTCGGCTGTCTAACACCCCCCAAAAAAAATAGCCACAAAGGCTTTTGACATTTAAAGACAACACTGCATATCTTTTTTCCTTTTCTTTATTTTATTTTTTAACCTGTACATATATTTAAAAAAAAAAACGATACTGCATTGCATTTTTTTAAATCACTGAATTGCTAGAGAGAACATGAGATTCTAAAAGATGTTTTGTTGAAGCATATTTAAAAATAGTGAATGTCTTTTTGAGTCTGCCTCCTATTCATGATTATTGAAGCGGTTCTGTGTTTATCAATTTATCACATGTGAAATGTGCAGTCAGTTGTCAGCTTTTTGGGTTGAATGAATTTGATGACTTCAAAAGCTTCAGGTCTGTGATTAATTAATTAAGAAACCTTTATTAGTCTCGCAATGGAGAAATTCCCAATTCACAGCAGCAAAGTTATGAAAGGAAGAAGTAGAACAACAAAATATAGGAGCTGCTGGAAAGGCAGCCACTCTCGCACCGCCATTTTGAAGTCAAA
>CAAKHF010017768.1:6038-18368 GCA_901007745.1 Hippocampus kuda | reverse complement strand
AACCAGAATGCTCGTCTTTCATACATCCTGGAGGACTCCTCAGTTAACGGAGTGCCAGTCTCTTCATATGTGTCAGTTAGTGCCGAGAGTGGAGTCATCCATGCAGTGCGTTCATTTGATTATGAGCAACTGAAAGAGTTCCACTTCCGAGTTAGAGCGCAGGATGGAGGCTCCCCTCCCCTCAGCAGCAACGTGAGCGTTCACATCCTGATCCAGGACCAGAACGACAACGCCCCTCAGGTCCTGTACCCGGTGCAGACGGGCGGCTCGCTGCTGGCCGAAATGGTGCCTCGTTCGGCCGACGTGGGCTATCTGGTGACTAAAGTGGTGGCCGTGGACGTGGACTCTGGCCAGAACGCCTGGCTCTCCTACAAAGTGCACAAAGCCACCGACAGGGCGCTGTTTGAAGTGGGCCTCCACAACGGAGAGATCCGAACTGTCCGCCAAGTGACTGACAAAGATGCTGTCAAACAAAGACTGACTGTTGTCGTGGAGGACAACGGGCGGCCCTCTCGCTCAGCGACGGTCCTTGTGAACGTGGCGGTGGCCGACAGCTTCCCTCAAGTGCTGTCAGAGTTCACTGACTTGAGCATGCACGACAAGGAGTACAATGAGCAGCTGACTTTTTACTTAGTCTTGGCGCTGGCGGTGGTCTCCTTCCTCTTCATCACCTGCTTGCTGCTTATCATATCGGTCAAAGTGTACCGGTGGAGACAGTCTCGCGTCCTGTACCACTCCAATCTGCCCGTCATTCCGTATTGTCCGCCTCGATACTCGGATACTTTGGGGACGGGGACTCTCCCACATGTGTACAATTACGAGGTGTGCAGGACCACCGACTCCAGAAAAAGTGACTGTAAATTGGACCGCGCTTCTAATCACAACGTGATGGCAATGGACCCCCGTTTTACAGGGACCGTGCAGAAGATGCACACTGAAAAGAACATCCTGGATGAACTCGATTCTCCTCTAGAGGTTAGACTTCATTATTTTCAATACTGATAGTTTTTTTTTTTTTTTTTTTTTGCAGAATGACAACTATTGCATGATTTTACTGTGTAAACCACCACAATTAATTGATTGGGTTGAGATCAGAGAACTGATTTGGAAATTCCAGGGTATCAAATTTATTTGCCTTCAAAATGCTGTACATGTATGTGGTTTAGTATGTCATTATTGTTTTTTTCCCCTGAATTTGAGCAGAGTATGTCGATCAATTTATCAGGTAATTTCTGTCAGTAGTGTCATCATCCATGAACATAAGTGAGCTCTTTCATATCATAGCGACAGTATACATGCTCATGTCCTGGCATTACTTGCAACATGTGTGACACATCTCAACTTAACTTTGTTTGTATGCTTTGAAACATGAGCTGTTCCTTTCCTTCTCCTTACTCTCCTCTGTACATCATTCCATAATAGCGTTTAAATTGAGTTTCCAGGATGAGGCAGCCGTCTACTCTTTGTAATCCAGGCAGTCGAACGAGTTGAAGGTCCAGTCTAATGCCTCCATAGACCTGATGCGGGTGGTGGTGATGTTGTGGGTGGTGTGTAGCTGTGCTGAGGACTGGCCGATGTGGTGGTGCGGGCATCTGGTGCCCGCGACCACCACAGTGTTGACTCTTGTTCTCAAAAATTGTAGACTTTTGTGTTTGTGGCAAAATCTGATTTGGGTACCCGGTTCTTGAAGGGTACCCTTGAACTAAGTGTAAATCTGTTTTCATTTAAGGGCTGCTTGATTGTGTATTTTATCTTAGAAAGATTGATTTGGGAGAGTCATCTGCCCTGATGATAAATTTAAAATGACTCGTGCTTTTGAGCTCCTGAAAATTGACATATTTACCAATTTCTAAAATTATAAGTAGCAGACTTTTTTGAAACCTCCTGCAATAAAATTGGAAGTGTATACTTCAATCAGTTTCCCCGGCAACCTATGGAATGGTGTTTAAATACAAAAATCATACAAACTCTCGTCTATGTTCCAACACAAGCAGACTTTGAAGCCCTCTCGCTTCAGCACCATGGAGAGAGACGTTTTTCCTTTTAATCTGTTGTTTCTCCCACTTGCTTTCCTCAGACGTCTGTAACTATTATGCAATGTATTACTTGCATCCTGTATTACAATTTCTATGAGAATATAACATTTGCGAGTTCATGATTGTGTGCAAGATTTGAATAACAGGGGTTTCGGGGGTGGGCGCCCTGAATAAACCTGACTCTCCTTTAGAGTTTAGAGCATTATAATATTAAATATTTTCCATTGTTCTCTGGGATAACGCGTTTGTATTGCGACATGCATTTAATTGCTGAACAGTAACTGCAATCTCTCTTTTGGTCTCTAAGTGCCGCTGTAGGTCAATGTTAGGGTAATGGGGGGAAAAAACAGATTGAGGGTCTGCATTAGTCCGTCTCACTTCGTGTCGCGTAAAGACGCCTCGACAGAACCGCTCCTTGTTCACCCACACAACTCGTGTTATTTCATTTGTGGATCGATTGGGGAAAAAAACGATGTGGGTGCTTTCATTTTTCTTTGGGAAGCTATTCTTTTTCTGCCTTCATGTCACGGATGTAGCCGTCGCTCATGTCCGTTATTCCATACCCGAGGAGATGGCGATCGGATCTATCGTTGGAAATATCGCGCAGGATCTCGGTTTGGATATAAAGAGACTGAAATTCGGGCGAGCCAGAATATTTACAGAGGATAGCAGTGAGTACATTGCTCTCAATCTGGATAAAGGAACGCTTGAAATTAAGCAGCGAATAGACAGAGAGGAGAGGTGCGGCCAAGTGTCTCCTTGCTCTCTGCATTTCCAAATCATCCTGAATAACCCCATGCAGCTCCATCATGTTGATGTGGAAATTCTTGACATAAATGATAACGTTCCCACATTTTCAAAGAGGGAAATGAATTTTGAAATCATCGAATCTGCTGCTCAGGGGGCTCGTTTTTCACTCGACGGTGCCAGAGATCCAGATGTAGGCTCGAATACTCTGCATACGTACAAGCTTAGTCCCACAGATCATTTTAAATTAAATATACTCTCTCGTCCCGATGGCACCAAATATGTCGAAATGACACTCGATGCTTTGTTAGACCGAGAAATTCAGGAGGAGCACAAACTGACTCTCACTGCATACGATGGCGGCGACCCTCCCAAATCAAGCTCTATTAGAATAAACGTCATTGTAGTGGATGCAAATGACAATGCACCAGTTTTTAGCCAGTCTCGTTACAGAGCAAGCGTACCGGAAAACACAGCGAGGGGAACGAATATTTTGCAAGTTAGTGCCATCGACGTAGATAAAGGAGCAAACGGGGAGGTGGCGTATTCATTCTCGCAGAACAGCGACGTGGCCTCTTCTGTGTTTAATATCCAAGCAAATACAGGCGAAATCTCCGTGATGGGTGAGCTAAATTACGAAAAAGTCAAACAGTATGAAATAGACGTCGAGGCAACAGATAAAGGAGGGCTGAGGGACACGTGCAAGGTGTTTATCGAAATAGTTGATTTAAATGACAACGCGCCTGTAATAAGCATCCTTTCATTGTCCAATCCAATACCAGAGGATTCGCCTCTTGAAACAACAATAACTATGCTGAATGTGAAAGACTTAGACTCTGGGAAGAATGGGGAAGTCAAGTGTTTCATTAGCCCGGATTTGCCTTTCAAAATAAAATCATCATCACTCAATTTCTTTAGCTTGGTGTCCGATGACGTTTTGGACCGCGAAACCGTGGCGCAATATAACATAACAATAACAGCAATCGACGAGGGCACCCCGCCTCGTTCTACCAACAAGACTATTAATTTGAAATTATCAGACGTAAACGATAACACCCCAACGTTTCAACGCGCGTCTTATTCAGCTTCCGCCACCGAAAATAACGCTCCAGGTGTGCCGCTGCTCGCCGTCAAAGCCAGCGATGAAGACTCAGGGAACAATGCGCGCATTTCCTATTTCCTTGAAGACGTCAAACTTTATGGGATGTCAGCTTCTGCCTTTTTTACGGTGAATGCAGCGAGTGGGGAGATAATGGCTGTGCGCTCCTTCGACTACGAGCAGACTAAGGAGTTCCACATCCGAGTCAGAGCTCAGGATGGAGGCTCCCCTCCCCTCAGCAGCAACGTGAGCGTTCGCATCCTGATCCAGGACCAGAACGACAACGCCCCTCAGGTCCTGTACCCGGTGCAGACGGGCGGCTCGCTGCTGGCCGAAATGGTGCCTCGTTCGGCCGACGTGGGCTATCTGGTGACTAAAGTGGTGGCCGTGGACGTGGACTCTGGCCAGAACGCCTGGCTCTCCTACAAAGTGCACAAAGCCACCGACAGGGCGCTGTTTGAAGTGGGCCTCCACAACGGAGAGATCCGAACTGTCCGCCAAGTGACTGACAAAGATGCTGTCAAACAAAGACTGACTGTTGTCGTGGAGGACAACGGGCGGCCCTCTCGCTCAGCGACGGTCCTTGTGAACGTGGCGGTGGCCGACAGCTTCCCTCAAGTGCTGTCAGAGTTCACTGACTTGAGCATGCACGACAAGGAGTACAATGAGCAGCTGACTTTTTACTTAGTCTTGGCGCTGGCGGTGGTCTCCTTCCTCTTCATCACCTGCTTGCTGCTTATCATATCGGTCAAAGTGTACCGGTGGCGTCAAGAGCGCCTGTTTTTCAAATCAAACGGCACACTTCCGGTCATTCCTTATTACCCGCCCCTTTACGCCGACGTCGACGGCTCCGGTACGCTGAAGCCGGCGTTCAACTATGAAGTATGCGGAACTACTGATTCCAGAAAGAGTGACCTGATGTTGTCCCGTGAAATCAGTCCTAATGCTCTGAGTGGCGCTGGTGACCGTACTAGGACAGTGCAAAGACTCAAAACAGAATCCGAAACTTTGGTGGCAGAGGTGAGAATTGATCATTCGTTCCCGCTGTTGAGATGCGTCTTACTAACTTCAACTCAACGGTATTTATATAGCACTTTAAAATCGCTGTATATAAAGTGTTGTACATGAAACAAATATCATCTACACAACAATAAAGCAACAAATTTATCACAAAGACAGGAGAAAGCACCAAACAGTAAGACTAAGATCAAGTCTGAGTCATGCCGTGTCAAACCTATTATGTAAATCATCACTTCTGCTTTGTGTCATGTTCAAGCCTTTTGTGTAACACAGGGGTCTCAAACTCAGGTTCTGGAGGGCCGCTGTCCTGCATGTTTTCCAAGTCTCCCTGTTGCAACACACCTGATTCAAATGATCAGATCATCAGCAAGCTCTGCATAAGCCTGACATTGAACCTGTTCATTTGAATCAGGTGTGTTGCAACAGGGAGACTTGGAAAACATGCAGACAGCGGCCCTCCAGGACCTGAGTTTGAGACCCCTGGTGTAGCGTTGTTTTTCGCAGTTGGATGAGTCAGTGAGCAGTCTGTTGTTCCACAATAATGTCAGTCATGTTGTGGTTGTACTGACTTTATTGGCATTTGACTATAGCACAACCTCAGCACAGTTGTGACCACTTTGAGAACTTGCTCAATAATATATTTGCTTGTATCTCTCATTATAAATTAATTGCATTTTACTACTCATATGAGTTACTTTACCAGTGGATAAAAAAAAAAAGTAATTGTGTCATTGTTATGGTGTTTACTCACTATTATGCTCCTTCTCAACCCCAAGTTTTAAATATTATGGTTTTGTTGTTTCCCTTTTAAAATATTTTTAATACCGCGTTCAAAAGTAATTTTCCTTCGTATCAAGACACAATACTGCATTAAGAATGGCTGAATCTCATTTAACTATACTAGTGCTAATTTGATGCGTTATGGACGTCTCAATATCCAATCTCATGAACCCAAACACTGTCGTCCATGGAAGCAAATGATGTTTTCCTTTTGTTATTGTTCATAAAGTTTTCACAGTCCATCTTATTTAATAAGTTACGAATCCTCCCAAGCGTGTTTTCTTAGTGGATGAATAAATCTTTGTGAACGGGGGAACTCCAGTGGCTCAACCAGCTGAGAGTAAAATATGAATAACAACACATAATATATGCTGATTGCAGTTAAGATGCTGTATGTGTCGAGATGCAACACAGTTGCAAGTTTATTCAAGTGTCAAACGAGCCTTTAACCTGATCTGTTGTTGTTGTTGTTGTATTTGTATCATAAATGTAAACTAACATCTTTCTGTTATGTATTTTCCTTTGTTGTATCCATCCATGTTAGGGTGCTTTCATTTTTTTTCTCATGTGCAATCATTTCAGACATACTCTGTTATTAATTGATCTGCACAGGTCCATCAGACGTTTGTTCCAATCAAAGAATATCGTCATCCGATTTGAAATCAATATAAGTGCACGAATGACGCGGGCTTTTCATCCCTGCTAAACCTTGCCACTGATGTATCTCACACAGAAACACATAGCCATGCAGTGCACTACATTTCCAGTGACCTATTTCACCAGCATGCATGATGCAACCACATGGGGACAAAAAGAATAGACACAGCTCATGACAGTTTTGAATGCAAAGTGTGATGCGATGATGTTGTTTTAAAGTGTGGTGGAATAGAGAAGATTCATTGCTGAATCTGCGGCGATGGAGTAGGCGAAAGTAGTGTGATGGAGAGGAGGACAGAGGCAGGCAGCGGGGGAGGGGACGAGGTGCGTGGTCCACCATCCCTTGTGCAACGTTTGTGTTTGTGATGCACGGCAGCCATTTTGCTCCGCAGCCGTCTTTGTGTGCCGAAATGAGAAAATATGTTACTGGCATGGCAACAGTTACATTAGGCTGTGCGCTCCGTGATTGGCAGAGACTCTGTAAGCGCTTTAAAGAGGTGGAATGATAAGACAGAAGGATAGGATGGAGGGAGAGAGGTTATGTAACAAAATATGAGTGGCTGTATAAAGTAGGGCAGAGGCTGAATGTCTCTCCCCGTGGATGAAAGTGGGCTAACTGGTCATTGAGTGGCAGCTATTCGCCTTCAGAGGTGTAGTCGTATCACGTACACGCTGCTGTTGGTATTGGTCAGCAACACAGCACTATGCCTGTGTGTCACGCATGGGCATTTGATGCTCAAAGTGTGGGTGAGGTGCAGTGTCGACAAATAAACGCACTCACTTGTTGAAAGGCCGTTTTACTACTTTTATGGATTGTACTGTATATGCATTTTTGTACGCTTTTAATTCCCATTGTGCGACGACCATATGAATGATTTTTACTCATCTCCAATTGCCGTAATTGTATTCAGGGTGCCTTTCTGTGCTGTTTTGAATGTCTTGTTGCACCATTAATTGCCAATGAATGAAATAAAGTGGAAGGTGAAAAAGTAATGATGGACAGCTTCAAATGGAATCCAATAAAGGAACATGTTATAGGAAATCTGCCATTTCAAGAATAATAATTCTTTCATTTGTGTGACAGCCATGTGGTCCTAGTTTTCAGATTTCAAAATGTTTCTTGCTAAATTGATTACCGGTAAATTAAAACCCAGCACTAACGCTTAAATTCAGATAGTTCAAGTCTTGGGTCTCATTATTCTTAAAACCACTGCGTGCAGTCCAGATTTGCTGTACACCTTGTATATTAATTTGTTTATAATAGGAGAATATAGCTTATATATAACCTTCCTTTTCAAGGATTATCAACCAGTTGAACACATCCCGGGATCTATGTGTGGAAAACCTTTTTTTGTAAAGCTTGATGGACAGAATTTTTGGAAAGCCGTCTAACCTCTTTATGGATGTATTAGTCATTTAATCACGCTTCATGATAGCGTTGTTGCCACCTGAATGTTTAAAGAGCATAATGCTTTGCTTTATTCTTCCTGATACCCCATATTAATAAGTACAGTCTGCAAAACTCAAATAATGTGCGGAAACAACTAGAGCACAGTCCTTGGTCCACAGTGCTGCTATGAGTTTGTTAACATGCCTGCTCAAGCTTCGTGACAATAGGCTCATTACCATACTGCATTTGCATGCGCACATTGTTCATCTTTCATGTTGTACGAATGCCTGCTTTAGTTTTCAGGCCTTGTGGTAAAGGCCTTTTTTATGTTTTTTATATGCCAACATTGGAAAGAAATGAACATCATGATGTTTATTTGCATGCAGAACAGTGTCATGTGGGACAATAGCCAAGTTGCGTTAAGCACCCAAATTTAAGATGTACCCACAGACACTCCTGTAGTGAATCTGTCTAACTCACTACAGTACACGTTTGTATAATTTGATTCTGTTTAGCTGTTACAGTTATGCTTTATTCCGAATAGGAAAAGACAATTTTTTTATGGTATGATGGGAATGGTATGATGCGCCGCCATAACATATGACGAATTGGACGTATGTGTGTGTTATTGAGAATTTAGAATAACACGTGAGCGATTGGATGATTGTGGTTCCCACTGTCAAGGATGGCCACTGTGCCATCACTATTCTTGTTTTGCTAAGTCCTCCTTCCTTCCTTCCTCATGTGATCCGCTTGTCTGCTGCAGCCACCCCTCCCCCCGCTCCAGCTGCACCACTCTGCAGCAAAGAGAAAGGGAGAGAAAGATTGCTCAGTCAGACATCCTTTTTGTCGATTAAAACACACAAATCACAATATGGCGTTTAATGCTTAATGTCACTATGTTTTCTCAGGGTCATGTTAATGCCGACTGCATATTCTAATAGTTCATTTCCTTCTTGTATCGTGAATGACACACTATTATTGTCCTACATGTCCACCAGAGCATCGCAATTTTTAATGAATTTCTTCCGTCTTCCCTTTCCACGTTATTTGTTTGCTCCTTTTCTTATCTTCTGCCAGCAAGTAAAGGAAACAGGGTGGGATGCAAGAGGTTGGATGGGTTACCATGGCAACAAGCTGACTCACTGGCAGGGCTTTACCATTTCGAGTGATAGGGGTGAGCAGCAGTGGCAGCCCTTGCGTGTGTATGCAGGCTGCCGAGATTAAGAGGATAGCAGGCACCCCTGTTTTGGGGAGAGAGGTGCAGCATGCTCACACCAGTAAGGGGGTGGCTGATACTGAGGAGGAGGAGGAGAGTGAGGAGGATGGAAGGGGGAGGGTGATCAGGGCTCTTTTTTTTTTTTTTTTTTTTTAGCCCTCGTGATTGATGCTGTCGCTGCCCTATTTGGGTAGTTTGTCCTCATTCCAACAAACCTCAGTGGTCACGTTAACCGGAGATGTTTGCATTGCAAGCGGTCTTTTTTACACGGCATATGTGACAAAAATAGACATCTTTCTCCATGTTTCTTTTTTAGACGCACCATTTTATGGGTACAAACTAAATGATGTTTAGTTAAATGAGCTGCATTGTTTTGTTGTTGATTGTTTTTTCTCCCAGGCACAAAGGCAGTTCACATTGATTGGCATGTCTCATGAATAAAACATTTCTCACTGGCCATCGCCTCGAGGCCCTCTGCTGTTGGTTTCATGGTAGTGACTTTGTGAGCCACAGTGGCAAGAACGATGATGAGGATTTATGCTTGGAACATGTCTGAATGCAATTTTCTTACATATTCACTTTTGTGATCTTTATTTTGTGTTTTGAATGTGGGAGTTGCATCCTATCTATTGCTTCTCTTTGAGATTAGTTTTATTATTAGATTATTTTTTCTCCCCCCTAAAACAAAACAAAACAAAACAAAAAACGTCATAGTTCTGCTTATGTGTGAATGTGCTTGCTCTTATTTATTTGGTCGCTTATCACTCAGAGTATATATATATAAATTGTGTCTAATTAATTTGTTTTCTGTTGGTTTTCAGTTAAATAATGCCATTGGTAATTGTTTTTGAACCTTTGCCAGGAGCTTCATTTTAACACAACAGTTTCCAAGTCTTTGTATGCGAGTCTCTGTGCTCAAATTGTGCTGTTGAGTGCTCATTCTTTGTCGAATATTGATACAAATGGAAACACATTGCTGTCAGTAAAAGCACATGTAAAATGAACGATTGCAATGCTCAAGAACATTTGTAGCAAAACTGACCTCATGCTGAACACACACAAATAATGACACCGTTTTTGTGAGTCTCATGGTAAGTATGTTGGTTGTGAAGTTTGCGAAGTCCAGGGTTAGTGTTTGACCACCAGTCTGACCAGTATCCCTTCTCTCTCGTCTTTTTCTCTTTCATGTCTCCTCTTGTCAACTGCTGCCCATCCCTGCGTCCCTCACTCCTGTTCAACCATCTCTCACCAAATAAGGTAAGAAAGTCTTTTCTATATTTATCACACATAAGAAAACAGAAACAAAACATTGACAAATCAGTAGCCACTCTAAATAGTTGAACACAAATGTATTACTTCTGAATTTCCTTTGTGGCTGACACATCTGTTCACATCCCTCACGAAGACACTGAAACACAGCGATTGATTGTTCGTGTCTTGCACAAACTGCAATGAAATGTTCCTGAAACCGTAATACACGGTACATGTTCAAAAAGGTCCTCTTTGTATTCAGCAGCAAGGAAGTGCCACACAAAATGGCGCCATCAATGTGAGAGCCTTGACAGACAGAGGAATGTAACTTGCAGGATTATCGACCTTTTTGAAATTTAGAGGTACTACTTCGGTATTAATTAAGGTGATAGCCCACCGGTTTGATACACACTTCTGAAATAACATTTGCTGAAATGACCTTGAATTAAATGTTATTATTCTTTGTTATCAATAACAACATTCATTCATGAGAAAATCATGTTAATGCTATCTCATAATATGTAGGAAACCAAATACATATCAATATGCAGGACTTTATTTCGATAAAACTGGCAGTGTTTACATTTTCAATTGATCACTTTTACAACATATTGCGGGCTGCTCATGCAGCCTTTGTGGGGCTCTCTGGTGCTCATGGGTGCCACTTTGGTGACCCCTGACTTACATTCTAAATAAAGAGCAAGGTTCACACATACTATACAGTCAATGCAATAACTGGACAGCACATGTCCTGTCAAAAGTTTGAATGACAGCATAAAAGATACGGCAAGGTGAAACTCCAGATAACAAGTTATTTTGGATTAGACCCCTTTGATCATCATGACCACTGCACACCAATGCTTGCTAATGAAAACATCATGTTGAGGTTATACTCATGTGAGTGTGAATGTATTTCTATGACCTGTATTTATGCTAAAATTAAAGAAGCAATTGCAGTCGAAGGCATGACACAATCATGAATAATAATAATCAAGCATTTAAGTGTTGTAAATCAAATTATGTTTTAATTCTGTGCATTGCATTGTTCCTCCTGCATTATTTTAAATCCTACATCCGCTGTTTGTTGAAGGTACTGTAATTCCAAATTACAGTCGGTGCAATAGTCCTTTGCATTTTTACAGCATATTCTTGTTGGCGCTGTTGTTTTTCAATGAGTAGGTTTCAAACTGCAGTGTTGACACCTCCTCTTCAATCACTTTCCCTTCTCGTGTGGGGCGACCACCAATCTACAACGTGTTGTATTTTCAGGTTCCAACAGTATTGAACATGTGTAAGTGTGTCGGTGCACAATGACGTCCAAATCGAGAGCTGTGTTAACCCTTTCAGGGACAGCGGTTACTACGGTGGATAGCTTTATCATGTTACCAGGTTACAGGGTGCATGAAAGGGTTAAAGCGGGGGTGTCCAAAGTCGGTCCTTAAGGGCCGCTGTCCTGCCTGTTTTCCAGCTCTCCCAGGAGCAACACACCTGATTCAAATCATCAGGATCGTTCTAATGCTGCTTCAGAGCAGGCTGATGAGCTGATCATCTGAATCAGGTGTGTTGCAGGCGGGAGAGCTGGAAAACAGGCAGGACAGTGGCCCTCCAGGACCGGAGCTGGACATGTCTGGGTTAAAGTATCCTTCTTTACAAGGATATTATTGTTCAAGTATGCCTCACTTCAAGAGAAAGGTATTAAACAACAGTATTTTTGTGGTTTTATTGGCATGCTATGAAACTCTCTAATGCTGCCTTAATTGTCATCTATGAAAGGATCAAAATATCTGTGAATTACAACTATAACTATAATGCAAATTTTGGAATCTATACATATATACATATATACATTATACATATGTGTATATATACATATATATTACACATATGTTTATATAATACACACACACACATATATATATATATATATAATACATATATGTGTGTGTGTAGATACATGTGCATATATGTACAGTGTATATATATGTAATATATAATTTATTTTTTTAAGGCAAAGCGTAACATTTGTGGGTAATAAGGCTGGAGTACCACAGTTACACGTTCAATGAGTTACCGTAAGAAAATGGTGGTGGTGCCTTGAGCATGTCGATATTTGTCCTGTTGATTCAGCGTG